>JBBPTT010000310.1:0-29843 GCA_038094175.1 Boletellus aff. lepidospora
TCTGGTAGTCAAAGACGAAAGAAGGCTAAAGTGGACGAAGATAAGATAAGATGTGAAGAAATAAGGGGTTCTGACCCGAGAGTAGCTTAAGGGCTTAGGAAAACCGTAACACTTCTAGACTGTAAATTAAAATGCAGGTTGTGATCTATTTACATATGCTATAGGCAGTTAGTTGTTCAAAGTGCCATTGCCATATCTGCAAGTGAGGCTATCAATTCTTAGAACAACAACCTGAGCACCATTGATCAGACCTGTAGCTCAACATATATAACTAGTGATAACAGAATATCAACAATGCCAGTATGTGAACACAAATTGAAAATGGTATATGACATGACATTGCAATGAATTGTTGTTCAAACAGAAAACTGTGCACACATATATGTACACTCTTGCACTGGATGTCCATGCAAAAAAACTACTAGAAATAGTGAAGAATAGCTCAAATACCTCACTATCAAAGTTGCTATATGGTCATGTTGCAAATGCCTCTTGTTCTGCCTCTGCCTTTATGAACTCTGCACATTCTACTCTGCTCTTCTTGACATCCACCATGTACAGAAAAATTGTGCTGAAAAGTCCCCTATTCAAATCATTAATATGATCCACAACACAAAAAAGGATAAAATGATAGAACATACAGGCTAAAGAGAAAAGCAAAGGGCATATTATTGTTATTTCCTGATGCTGTGATAATGGCAGATGATACAAATGGACCAATAAATGCAGATGTCTTTCCAACCTATATTCATGATAAGAGGCATTTCTGAATATTCAGAGCAACATACCACTGAGAACAGTGCAAAGAAGAGGAACCTAGATATTTGCCTCATTAAGGTCCCTCATATAAGAGAAAGAACAAAGCACATACATTTGAGGTAGAGGAGAGACTTCACTGATCATGGTCTGACTATATGCATACCATGGACAGACCATAAGACCATAAAACACTTGGTATAGCCTGGATTCAATATTAGACAGACTCAGGTCATATGTTCAATGAACCTTTACCATATTTCCCAAACATGCTTGAATCCAAACTTGTTGGTATGCACTCCTATAAGACCCCACACAGTGAGAACCTGATGACAATCAGTGAGATTCATATTCATATCTCATACAGTTGCTTTAACAAACCAATATCCAAAACACATTGAAACAAAGCATCTACAACAAATTTTTATAAGCATGTAACAAAGCATTTAGAATTTGACTCCCCTGCTTAGTTGGTATCTTGTACTTCTTTTGTACAAGCCAAAATCCACTAGAATAAAAATATTTCTTCTATGCCATGTTTAGTGATGCAAGTCTGACTTACTAAATTCCAAGTGCTTGAGTAACAATGCCAACAATCAAGAGCAGTGTCAGTTGGAGAGTGGAGTATGTGACAACACTACCTATTCTTAGAAGTAACCAAATGATGAGCTTATTGATACATACTTGTTTTGCAGAGTGCCAATAACAGTGCTATAGAAGACATTGTAAGTGAACAAAGTCACCTCTATGAGCATTTGAAGCATACACTGTGGTATTAAGGACATCTCCCCTAAAGGAATATGCACATGAGAGGATAGATTAAAAGATATACAGGAGAAAAAAAAAGAGAGAACATACATAAGGAAGTAGAATATCAGATATAGAAAAGTCTGTTTGAGCTTCATGCATTCCTGAATAGCGACATATGTCTGCCAAAACCCGATTGTCAAAAGCGACCTTCCAGGAGGAAGTGACAATCCAGGTCGGCGCTTTTCAAGGAAGAACCAAGGTAATGCACAAGCCACTGGATATTGTGATTTATATATATAATGTGATCAATCCAGAGCATTGAAGCGAATGACGATTACTTACGCCAAACCGCGCCCGAGAATGCGATAAGTGCACTGAATGCCCTTGTATTGTTTTCGGTACTCTCCTCAGCTCTCATCCCTTCAAGAATACCTACCATGATTACAAGGACAACTATTTCGCCGACGGAAGAGACGGTGAACGATATGTTTGAAACTCGGTTCCTGGACAAAGACTCAAAAGCGGCGTGGTCGTCTGCACTAGAAAAAAATAAAATAAGACAACACACGTCATGTTCTTGCAGATGTTACCTTTTAGTTCCCCGTTGGGCCTCCTCAGCCGACTCTTGGACTTCAGGCAGATGGCGAGTGAGACCTGGAAATGCTGCCGTCCAAAATGTGAGGGCACCCTGTCTCAATGTTAGACAAGAGGAAAGACGCAAATCGACTATATGTACCTGATATGTTATCACTAACAATATGGACGCAAGCGGTCAGCCCGATGTCGCTGAATCGAAATCAACTCACAGCCTAAAATATAAAGGGCGACGCCTGCCTGCCACTTGGAAGGGTCATCAACACCAAGCCATGCAAAGGAGACCGCAACAGCGACGAGTGTAAATATGATGGTGATGTTAGGCCTCGGGTCGCGTCAGACTTGGACCGTGTAACGACTCATGAAGTAAATGGACCTACCTCCATTGTCCATAGTCGGCCCACGCTCCTACGACGAGAAGCAAGACTGCCTGGATAGCGAAACTGATCCCGTTCGTGAGGAGAACGATAGAGTTGACTGCAGAATGGTCGGTGATGAGTGATTAGATATGGTGATGGTCGAAAATGCAGTACGAACTGTCTCGAACGCGTCCAAGGTACGGAAGCACACAACCCGTCCCACTGCCGCACGGTGTCGAGTATGGTGGGTGCGCTGGATCATACCCGGCGAGATAGAGCAGGTTCTGGAACTGGGAGGGACCAAAATTGAAGCCGGATAAGCCGTTGTTTCCCTATCGCCCCGTCAGTTACGTCCGGATTGCGTGGCCGAGACGTGGCCGAGAACGTACGACGTAGTAGAGGTAGAACGCCCAAAGTTCCTTGCGGGATGTGGTCATTGGTACCACGGAGTCTGGCCTGGCGGACTCGGCGGCGGGCTCGGTGACGGCAAGCTCATTGAGGTTAGCCCCGACGAGTTTCGGAGATTCAAGGCTGGAAGGTTTGGAAGGAGGTTCGAGTTGCCCACTGCCGTCGAATGTGACCATGGTCGTTCGGCACAACCTTTGGATCCGTTATCTCGTCATTGTCCCGATATCTACGAATAAGGTTCCCACCACGCCCGCAAACAACATGGTCAGAGCCATCTATAAGTATATAGTATCGCTTGCCTGTCAGTGGGAGCCATCAACATGATGGTTACCACACTCCGCTTCACGAACTTCGCTTGTCACCAAACCACCACGTTGCCCGACTGCAGCTCAGTTGAGCCAGAACTCAAGTACTGACGAGTCGATACGGTGTCATTGCCGTTCACCTCGTGTCGACACCAGTGCTGATCATGGCAGGGTTCTTTGAGGCTTCGCTTCAGTGCTCGGCCCCAGATTGTTAACCACTCCAATCCCGCCCAACCCTACGGTCGTCTCATGCGAAACCCGACAATATCGGCGAGCTGTCTCCACTGGCACGGGCCCGCAGATCTCAACTCGACAAAGCCCGTGTGGGTCGTATTTCCGCACGACCAATGTTTCCTTCCCTCATGTCATCCACGAGCCAAATCAGGGTGCACCGTCGATGGCGCTGATGAGCGCACCAATCTTCTCAGATCGCACCGCTCTAATTCCTACCGAGCCGACGAGACCGCAATTTCTGTCATATCGTGACCACCTCCTCTTCCTTGAGCCGGGACCGACGCCTCCTTTTTCGGCGACAGCAACCATGCGGAGCTACTCACTTTCCACAGGAATACTCGGAGGCGAGTGGAGATGAATCGCACAGCGCCGATGGCATCTGGGTTCGGTGTACGTCGCGCGCAAATGGTTTTCTTTGTATGCAACGCAGAGCTTTGATTAGAGGTAGAGGTGACAAGTATACAAGGCAACATGAACGACGCAACTACCCTCTCTTTTCTGCTGGCCTTCAAAATTGCACCTGATGCATGTAGGGACGTGCGCAGTTTGACGCCAAAGAGGGTACCCTTATCCTTCGTCGGAACCACCGGAAGGAACGGTGGGACCGACGGGGGCCTTATGCTTGGCCGTCGGGGATGCGGAGGGGCAGGAGCCCCATTTCTACCTAGCGTTGCGACGTCTGACATAGGGTATAATACCCCACGGGACACTATTTTTTTTTTTCAGGCCCATCGTTGGAAATAACTGCTCGATGATATTTTGTCTGGGTAACCCGGTTTCCACTCCTGTAGCCGCCACTTCTAAGCAGCACGGTCCTTGCGGGCTTAGACTTTGTTGGTAGCTGGATCCAGAAACTAGTTAACCCGGTAGGACGAACTCGGTGTCCGTAGTCTCGCAAGCAGCTGAACCAGGCCATCGAGCGAGCCTTGTCTACATTGCCATCAATATACAGATGCACGAAGCACAGGACGAGGCTACCTCCACAGGGTGTTCCACGTTCCGTCGGTGCCGCATACACGGTTCCGAAGGATGGCCTCGAGGCCCGGAACAAGTAGAATGAATGAACGCGTGGCCCTGCCGAGTGGTCAAATTAGTTCCGCCGATGAGCCGCAAGTTGCGACGGGCATACAGACGGGTTGACCAAAGATCGAGATGTCATGCAACACACCGTCTCAGAAGGAAGGCGTCAGGTGATCGAATTTTGTGAAGCGCCTACATGGCAAGTAGCTTGCATAGGAGACAACCGCGACGTTTTTACCGGACAGCTTCTGCGCGTATGGAAAACGACCTAAACTGGCACCACCAGCAAGTAAATGGGGGTCCCCCCGGGTAGCAGTTAACGGATCCGATGCTTGCTGACCATCCACGGAGCACCGAAACGGGGTGTCAGCTGGCTGAACGGACGTTCTTGCTAAACCCAACGGAACTCGCGCTTGATCCATCTGCGTGTCCACGGCGGGATAGACACTACCGTCGCCAACGCCATCGGGTGCACGACTTGTAGCGTATGAACCCATCAGCCGAGCCCAAAACGGTACACAAGCCGTTGGAATGACAAGAGTGGCCTGACTCACGATGCAAGAGCGATGGTTCACATCCGACGGAAGGATAAGAACGAGGAGAAAAGACGTTGGACGAGAGAGAGCATCGAGCCACCTCCGAAAGTCCTGGGGGGCTACAACACACACACCGCATGAAGTCGATCCAGGGCGTCAAAACTGGGCTGCTGGCTTCTGCGTGGACATCGATGAGCGTTTGCTGTAAGATCGTGAAGCAGCCTGAGTTGCCGACGCCGACGGACCTGAATCATAGAGTTTCCAACGCCAACGGGAGAGAGCAACCCGACGGTATTCAATGCCCCCGAGGTATTTTAGAGTGCCCGGGGTGGAA
The DNA here is from genome assembly GCA_038094175.1 of Boletellus aff. lepidospora. Classification (NCBI taxonomy): domain Eukaryota; kingdom Fungi; phylum Basidiomycota; class Agaricomycetes; order Boletales; family Boletaceae; genus Boletellus; species Boletellus aff. lepidospora. The sequence goes on from JBBPTT010000310.1 coordinate 5,297, forward strand.
AATGACCTGCGACGAGCGCTCCGCGGACGACCCGATGGGCGGACTCGATGCCTCGGAAATACTGGACGTTCAGTAGACCCAGCCGACGGATTCAGAGTGGGCCAAAGGTAAGCAAAGCTCCATCGAGAAGCACTGCACAACAGCGATGAGCGCCGCGACGAGTGCTTGCTTTGTGACCACGCATGATGGTAAGCGTCGCGTCCGGGTTGACGTGTGTGGGCACGTCCACTCCGCGATGTCAACTCCAACATCGTCGCCTCAACGTCTCCAGTGACATCACGCAAAAATGGACAAGCAAAAGCTCGAGGACTTGATATCGACCATCGACTTCTCTGAACCGTATAACGCCAAGGGCCATCGAGCGATCTACAGTTCCGTCTGTCCCTCGCTGGTACTGCTTGCCTTCGAACATGTTGACCCACCGCCCCACTCAGATCACCTCGACAGTCTCTCCAATTCATCGCCAGACGACGAGCCCTCTGCAGTTCCGCCCTGCCTCTTGTTTTACGCGGCGCGGAACATCCTTCGGCCGTCGTTCATCGTCGGACAAATCCCCGATCTGCTGAACCTGCTCACGTCCATTGAGACCCTCCGCCGCTTCGCGACGCTCAAGTCGGACGAGGCGCTGGAGTGGCAAAAATACTACGAACGCGAAAAGACACACGGTCGTGAAGAGGACGTGCGGTCGCTCGCAACCGACGAAGTGCGTGCGCTGCAGCGTTTCGTGGTACAAAACGATGCCCAACGGAGGGAGTACATCGTACTGGTTCGTAACCTCATTCTGCTCGTAAGCCGTTCGCGTTGAACCGTGACAGATGTGTTGCTGACGGAGCGTCGCGGCTTGGAACGATAGTACATTCATTACCTGTGGACCGCACCCGAGTCCGAGTGTCTGCTGGCGAAGAGACTGAATGATTTATTCCCGGGGTCAATACAAGGAGTCGACACTCCCTCCGAGCTGCTCTTCCACGTTGATCTGTCTTCAGAGGAAAAGACGTATTTCGGACGACTGAAAGAGGAGTGCCATGAGTGGATGAATGTGGTTGTTGATTGGGAGAAGAAGAGAGAAGACATTTGGCAGAGTAACGGGTGGGTCTGACAGATACTGGTTCAGCAATCATTTCAGGATTGACTTCACTTGTCCCAGGAAATCTGGAGAGGAAATGGAAGATAGATTTGCGGACGATTTTCGCCACGCATTCCCAGAGCCGTCCAACCCGTCAGAGATGGTACGAAATGTCGAAAAGTATATAAACAAGGTTGAAGATATAGTTCGGAGACTCGAGCAATTATTCGCTCCCTCGTGCGGGAAATAACGTCTCCCACTGTCAGGCTGACAGGTCGTACACGACGACGCTTGAAAATGTCGCTCACACAAGTCCTCAGCAGATGGGATTGGTACCGGGCCAGCGCCTTCTGTTGCATCCTACCAGGTGCTTGCATGATGAGTGGCACCTGCGGAAAGTATGGGTGGATTCGTTTGGACGGATGGCTATTCAGATCCAGGACCCGGTGCTACCTTGCACTAGACAAGCTACTTATAGATACTTGTGAACCTACGAGAATTGTCGTGAGAGAATAGCACAAGGTAGTTGTCCGATAGCTCGGTGTACGGCCGGTGAGTAGAAGCTGACACGCTGACGGTCAAACACTTATAGTGCGCTCGGTCAAGTGATGCGATACGTCTCGCTGACTGTCATGAGTCGTCCCAAGACTCGTTGATTGGAATTTCATCATGTCCGCCCACCAACCGAATCCCGATAGGTCTCAGACAATGCTGTTGAATATACACAAGCGATTACCAAAAGTTTGTCTTGACTCTCACGCACAACAGCCGAAGGTGATCGCTAGATAGTAGAAGTAATATTGCGACTTTTAATTTAGCAGTAAGTTTTGATTAGGCCACTGGTCAAACCGTTAGATTTCAAGTCACGAATGCACCCCCGAGAATCTGGACCTTGACCTGACGCACAAGGCGGAGCACACAGTGCTCGCCCGCCAGATCCTTCCTCAGGGACTCGGGATGTAATATCCAGAGTATCTCGTCCGTGAAGTGTAACCAAGTCGGGTGCCTGCGTTTGGTGTGATTGCCCGCTCTGGAATTGTCTACAAATAGGATGGCCAAGCTCTGGAGTCGCGAATTAACTGCTGGTCCCGCAGTCCTCAGCTTCTGTTCGGTTGGCACGACCGGGAGACATGTTCGGGAAGTGACGGTAGCATTTACGCACCGTCTCCGCAATCTATTCATCGGCCGCAGAGCTTTGTCACCTCTTCTGGCGCGGATGGATCATAGTCTGCAATCTTACCATTCATGAACGCAGATAAAGAGGATTTGAGAGGCGGGAGATTGTGTACAACACGTTGATGACGGTGACAAATGTTCTCCGACGCCTATTTTCGGGTACGGTCCGACGCGATCTCAGGACGGACCTGACGAATCCGGAAGTATTGTTGTTAAAGACGAGGGCCTCGGCGTCTGGACTGATCCATTATCTGATCCCCGTCCTTGAGCAAATAACGGGCAGGGTCTCGGCGTTCAGGGCTCATGAAAACCTACAGAGCGGCCATGAGAATTAGTCTCACGGGAGTGGCGTACCGAGGCTCGACTGTAGTCCCAGCACTTGGCAAGGCGAAAAGCAACGGCGACCGCAGTGGATGGGGACCACAAGGCCGGATCTCGTAGTGCATACACGTGGCTACGAAAGACCCTGAACGGTTAGTACACAGAGACTCGGCGCTGTGGGCACACGGCGTATGGGGCGTGGCATTTGATCCATGAATGCGTGTCCCGACCAACTGCCGCCTGCTTTGCGTAAGTACCTGCATTTATGCCGTGTCGTTGTCCCGTTCGCAGCGCCTCGAGCGACGATTGCCTGCTGCTGGCTCGAGAATAGATTACATAAGAAATGTCGGAGTGCAAATGTTTCGCACTCCGACAGAGCATTGTGACCAGAGTAGACCCCAACAAAAAATCTCGAACACCCACCCGGAAAAATTCGGTTACGACCAGCGAAATCCCAAAAGTATATTTGACTATCTAACTTCTGGACATATCTGATCTCAGTCCGGGTTGCGTCAGCCATGGACAATCCTCAGCACTATCAGCCACTCTCACACGCCCTCAATCCGCCAATAGTCCAGCCCCAATACGAAGAGGAGGAGGAAGGCGAAGACGAGGGTGCCGTGGAAGAGCAGCTTGAAAGGGACGACGATGACGCCGACGAGTAGGTGTCCTACCTCGCGCATTTTTATGTATATGGGTAAACAGCTCTTCATCGCGACCTTTTCACCAATTCGCCAGATCAGGTCGTACTACTCAACAGACACCCAATGGATCTGGAGCCGGGAAGCAGCGTGCCGACCCAACACCCTCCGCTCCGCCGCGTCTATCTGGTCCTCCCACATCCGAAGATGCAGAGCGTAAAAGACGCCCTGGCCGTCCCCGTGGGTCGAAAAACAGGCGCATTCGCGGTGCCGGCGCCGACAAAGACTCATCGGCTGCGGGCACCACCGCGGCGAAACACCCTACTGCCGCGCACGGATTTTACCAATACTCTGCTCCCCCAGCTCCAGGGGAGGTGCACCCACACAATCAGCAGTATTACGAATTTCAATGGCGTGTTCTGAATTTGTGTGCTGAGTTTTACGGCGCTGCCGAAGAGCTCATCGTGAGTTCAGTCCGGGGGTGAGTTTCGCGTGGCAGGTTGGTGCTAACACTTCATTCGCGTCCAGAAAGCCACCCCTTCACTGGTAATTGCCCAGTGTTACCAGATGGGACCGGGTGTCAAAGTTGATCCCCTGACTATGCTTGGTGAGGCCAAGCGAATTTGCGATACTCTCGTAATACTTTCCTTACTTGCGGTAGTGTGCACCTCGATGATGTATCTATCTAGCTTGTTTCACCTGCTCGACTGACCTCGCACCCTCCTCCCGTGCCATACCAGTTCATCCCTGGATATACCCCTCTGGCCCCTCAGGCTTCCCAACCACCACTGCAGCCGACACCCCCACCATCAGCAAACGGAAAACCCCCACCGGCAACGCAGTCAGCGTCCTCTGTAATATCCAATCCACAATCGTTTGTTGTTTCTATGGGACATCAGCCCTCGACACCGCAGCAATTTGTTCCGGGGGTGTATGGCTCTCCCGCATACCCAACTACGCCATACTATAGCTACAGCGGTTATAGTGGTTTTTACCCTCCTATTCCGGCGCCACAAGCTGTGCCAAGCACTTCGACGGGCTCGAATGGGTCTGCTGGCCCAGTACTAGGAAGCGCTGGAAACCAAGGCGCTTGGTCGGATGAGGAAACCGAAAAGTTGAGAAAGCTGGCCGAGGAACATCGAAGTGCTAGCGGGGAGATAGCGTGGGATGCCCTGTGTGAGAAATGGGGCAACTCGCGGACAAGGTATTATCTCACTTCCAATTCTATACGTTGGTTAACGCCTCTCTCAAGGCACCAGATACTTATCAAAGCAACTTCCCTCGGCCTAAAAGAGTCCTCTTCGAGGGGGACGAAACGTCGGCGTGATACAGAAAGTCAAGCATCTTCTGACCGCCCGCCACCTAGCGCACCAACGCCAGGCACAGAGAATCCGATGCGGACACCCATACTTACATCGGTTCCACCTCCACCGCAGTCCGCGGCACCCGTGCAGCAGAACACGCATCCTCCGCCACCGTCGCAGACAGGTCCTCCAAACTCTGCTCAGCCATCTGCGTCGCCTGCTCCTTCGACGCCTGCCACCTCTACGCAGCCGTCGCCTGCCATTCGCCATGCCCAGACACAGCAACAAGCCCCACCGTCGCGCAATTTCCCTTATCCCATGCCCACCGTAGCAGCAACGACCTCGCCTGTCATTTCCACCGCTACTCCACAACAACAGCAAGAGAGATCTGGGGGTACGTCGAATCCATATTATCGGCGAGCAAATCCACCTGCTGGGTCCGGGTCGAAACCTCCTTCACACGGACATGGGGTCACCACCCATCAGTACATGTATCAGCCTAACGGGCGGAGGGAGAATTAGCTTTGCTCGGCGATCCATAGCTTGTTTTCAAGTTGCTTTGCGTTCAGAGCTGTCTCCACTCCATTCGGAGGTAGACTGTAGCACTGTATTCAAAATTACATTATTATGCGGTAGTGTCTTTTTTGGGGGGTGTGACATCGGTCACACGTGGAAAAGTAGAATAAAATTCATTTTGTGGGAGTTGATTTGTTTGGCATGGGCCTCCAAACCAAACAACCGCGCCACTTGACGCCAAAACAAGGGACGCTGACACAGCCGCTTTTCCAGTCACCACTTGCCTGATTCATCTGGACTCCTGCCTCACCACAACGCCCAGACCACATCCCTCTTGCCCCGCTACCATCACCATCACCATCTGCACGCACGAACTTTTGTATTCCCGAACCAACATCGCACCTGCAACCATGTTCTCGGCAACTTCGACGGGGAGTCGCACGCTCGCCGCCAACGCTCTCAGGAGTGCTGGTCTCATTGACAAGGACGAACGCATGAAGGATGTCTCCGCGGACAGGCCCGGCGGGCGTAAAGGCGCTTCCAAGATTCGCTCCCATCGCCCTCGTCCGATTGATGCCTTCAAGGACCACCACGCGGGTCCATCCAAGGCTTCCATGGTAAATACAAGACCTTACTCTTCGGTGTTTCACTTTGCATATTCATCATATCATTGCATACCCTTTCATGACATCCCGTTCTCCGGCTGCCTTGACGTTGTCGTGTACAAATCTATCTACTCACATCGATGGTTTCGCTTCCGTTCCATCGTCGTATCGTACACTCACCTTTTCTTCGTTCTCATACTCGTAACCTCCGTTCCCCACTTTTCATCTGGACACCGTGCTCACCCGTGTTATTTATTTGTCCCCACCGCCGCCTCCCTTTAACTCGCCTCTGCTATGGACGTGGGTCGGTATTCAAGCTTGCCGCCCGGACGGAGCCAGTGGGCGCGCCCATGGAGGGTATATCGATCCGTGGCGCTTCGAGCGCGAGGAACCCGACGGTGGGGCGAATTCGCAGGAATGCAGTCGCTGCAACCTCTGTAGCAGGCGCTGGAAGAATGTCCACAGTGGGCGTGAAGGCGATTGACGTATGGAGACAATTCGTGAACAGAAGATGGAATGCGGACACGCAGTTTTTGAATCTAGAGGTGAGTGGCATTCACGCGCTCCCGCGTTGGGTGGCAGGGATCTAAAAGTGATATCGTTGTGGTGATGGTAGTCCATGTTGGACGACCCGGAACTTGCGAAACACGGACTTTTACCGCCCGGTGCACCTGGATCGACGGCGAGGGAGGCTTCTGTCATCTTCAAGCTCGCCTCGAATCTCAAACCACCAGTGAGCATTAGATTTTCGATTTGGCTCGGTGAGCTGACTGATCGTGCTCGTCAGGTTCAGACGATGTCATTGGCCAACAACAATATGGGCTCTGGCCAGATATTGTCGACCCTTGCCCACTACCTACCAAAGCTCGCAAACCTTTCTCTGCAAAATAATGATCTCAAAGTCTGGCGAGACGTCGACTACCTTTCCGGGCGAAAGGGCAAGCTAGAACACCTCCGAGAATTGATCATGATTGGCAATCCACTGAGGGAGCTCGAACTTAAACACGGAAGAGGGGACAAGTACAAAAGGTGAGTTGCGTCATCGCAAAACAATAGGATCCCTTTCCTAAAGGCATTTTCAGCGACATGGCTCGACGATTTCCTTCTCTAGTAATGTTGGACCAGGAAGCGATTGCAACCATTGGGTTCGACGCACCTGGGCCCTCTTCGGCTCCAACGACGGAGAAGCGGCCTACTGCCAGTACCTTCCCCTACGAGATGAACCCTTCTTTCATCACCGGGGTCGAAGATGGTATCATCAGCAGCTTTCTCGTGCGGTGAGCAACTCGTGATTCCGCTCGAAATCGGTTCTGATTTTGGGCGTATATGGTGTAGATTTTTCCCGTTGTTTGACGATCGACGGGCTGCGCTTTTAGACGCGTACCATCCGTCGGCGACGTTCTCATTTTCTGTCAATACGACTATTCCTGCTCGAGCGCGGATACAAGGACTGCACTCCCAGCTGCCGAATCAACGAAAGCTGGACTGGTCGGTCTGGTTGACCGGCGGTTCTAGGAACCTTAATCGGCTGGGTGGCGGAGGTGGATCCGACAAGGCGTTCCATAGTCTGCATCTTGGAAGTGAGGCTGCCATTCGTGCCATGTCCGTCCTTCCGAAAACCAAGCACGAAATCTCGGGATCTCCTGAGAAATTCTGTATTGACGCGTGGCCAGTCGGGCAAGGGGAAGACCTGTTATTCATTTCTCTCCACGGCCAATTCACTGAAGGTGCGTTAACCGACGCTGTCACCCGCGATCATCTCGCTCTCGGCTGTTGTCTCGGAAATGTCCGGGTTGGCCCTGACCCACGGGCGGTTATCCTAATTTCGTGATGTCATGTTGTGGTATCTAACCGTTGTGCCTTTAGAGCCTTCTCAAGGTATACGGTCGTTTGACAGGGCATTCATACTTGCCCCTGCCCCGCCTGGATCTAGGTTTGTCGCCTTGATGATCCTTGAAATGTCGAGTTGATTGTCGTCGTTGTTTTGCGCTTGGCAGAGCAAAGTTGAATGGCTGGGATGTGCTAATACTGTCTGATCAATGGTGCATCCGAGCCTACTCTAGCCATGAGGCTTGGCGGCCTGGGCCCATGAAAGTGCAAGCGGGAGACCCGTTGCCGTCCCAACAAGTTGTGTCGCAACCACCAACGTCAGTTCTGCGCGTACCTCAAGCGCTGCAAGATGCCATATCTGGATTTGTACGTAGCTCAGCCTCGAGGGACTCGAGGAATAGATGGCTAACGCTGCCCTTTGCGGGTGTCGCTGGGCGCAGGTGGAACCTCAGCGGGGTCTGATTATTCGAATTTGTCAGCAGACGGGGCTGAATGCCCAATATGCGGTAGACTGCTTGCAGAATAACGCGTGGGACGTGGAGAGGGCGATTGCCAACTTTGAGCAAGTCAAGGTTCGTGGGTTGTTGCTGCGGTGCTGATGGGCGCCGTCGTGCTTACGTATATGGCTAGGGCGCACTGTCACGGGACGCGTTCTTGTAAGGGAGAATCTGCGATGGTCGGTTCACACACATGCATGGAATTTATGACGTGTTGAGGTTATCGCGGTTCCAGGCGGGGTCTGCCCTGGGTTGCTCGCGGTCACGTTTGCAAGCTCTGGCGCTAATGTATTGGACAACACCGTATCCTATTCTACATATTTCGTACATCTCATTTCGTTTCGTGCACCGTTTCAGCTGCGGTATTGGTGTCGATATCCGGTACGTACTCTGGTAACTCTATCGGACCTGCGTAAGAGCGTGCGTGGGGATAACCTTAAGCCACCACGCAGTTGCCAAATCGGCAGCCGCGACTAGGACAGAAGGGGAAGGCCCACGATGATGGCGAGGCGTAAGCGTGCAGAGGGTCGACCGGTGGTGAAACTGGCGTCCGGTGCGTCTGCGCAGCTCCGCGGTGGCCGTCCCCGCGACACGACGACGATGCGCGGACGGGCAGTGGGCAGGCGCGCATTGTCCCGTGTTTGGCCCGTATGTTTTTTTTTTTTTTCTTTTCCTTTTGTTTGTGCTGCCCGCTACTACGCGGCCTCGAGGCGAGCGTGCAAGCGCATTCGGATTGCCAACTTGTCGCGTTCTCCGCATTATCCAAGTACGTATACAAACCCGGGTTCGGACGGAAAATCTCACAGAACTCCCAAAAACCGCCTCCTTCTCTTCTAGAACATATTGCTCCCGTCACGACACTCTTCCGCCACGCTCCCCCGACTGGTCCTGACTTACCACATATAACATCCCCCCCCGCCAAACCCCATCCTTCTCCCCCCACCCCTCACGAATCCCCGACGACCCGCAATGAGTCGCCCACACCGCTCCTTTGAAAACTTCGCCCTCCTCCAGGCTGCCTCCGAAGGCAACGCCTCCGCCGTCCGCGATGCCCTCCAAGCCGGCGCCGACATCAACGCCACCGACACCTCTGGCCGCACCGTCCTCACCTGTGCCCTCACCGCCGACAGGTACGTCCCCGTCCTTCCGCGGCCACCGGCCTTCCTGCTCACCGCTCCCGTCGCCCCCCCAGGTGGGAGACCGTCGACGCGTCCGACGCGTCCTTCATGTCCCAGGACCGCCTCGACGTCATCCGCATCGCCGCCTCTCATCCAGACATTACCCTCTTCACCCTCAACGCCCCCCAGGACTCCATCAACGACGTGACGCCCCTCGGGATGGCTGCTTGGCTCGACATGCCCGAGGTCGTCCAGCTCTTGCTCGAGTGTAGCGCCGGCACCGTCTCTGTCGACGGCATGGACACCGACGGCGCAACCCCGCTGATGTGTACGTCCGGGCAGTGTGCCCCTTCCCCACGCACTCACCGCTTCCCCTTCCCCCAGATGCCGCACGTGACTGCAGAATGGAAGTCGTCCAACAATTGGTGGGTGGAGCGCGGTGTTGTGCGCACCCGGTCTGACGGCCTCTCTCTGTCAGCTCTCTCACGGATCGCGCCCAGACCTGAGGGACCGCAATCACCGGTCCTCCATTCAGTTCGCCGCACCGCATCCCAACGTGCTCTGGGCATGCGAACATGCATTGCGCTGCAATCGCTGGCGCGCATACAAGGTGGATTTTGTGACCCGTTCTTTTTGTTGTGCAGAGAAGAGCTGATCGTATCATCTGCGTTAGAACGGGAACAAGGAAGGGCTGTGTGAACCTTCTGGCGTCGAACTCGCCCAGCTATCTCCGTGCACCCCGACTCCCCCTGCCGCCCCTTTCTCACCCCCCGATACCGCCTTTTCCCCCGATTTTCTTGCCCGCATCACCGACTCGGTTGTAAATGCTGTCCTCTCCGCTGATCTTCCATCAATCTATGCATTGTTGTTTTCTTCGCAGTCATCCGAGCCATCTCCTCTGGAAAACGTCCCCATTCTTGTAAATGTACCCGATTCTGAAGGATGGAGCGCCATCCATTACTGTGTCTCTGTACCAAACCCATCTATCGAAATCCTCGACGCACTCTACCGCGCTGGCGCAGACGTCAGTCTGTTTACTTCCTGGGAGCACTATACACCCCTTCATTGCCTCGCTCGACTTGGACGCGTCACCGATGCATCAAACTCTGCACAGTTTCTATACCGATTCGCTGTACATCTCATTCGCGACCTCCACGCACCTCTCTCCGCCCGCGACAGGAACGAGGAGACTTGTATTCATGTAGCCGCCGAGCATGGCGAATGTATTGATGTGTTGTATGCCTTTCTAGATTGTGACCCAACGGGGTCTTGCCGGAATTTGCGCAATTCGCGAGGGTGCGTTTGGATCGCCGTCGATGGCCTCCCAGCTCGTTGACGCATTTGATGCTTGATAGACTCACTGCGTTGGAGGTGGCCAAGCCTCATTTCCGCGTGGCTTTCATGGCCGAGGGGCAGCTCAATCGACCCCAGTCGTCCCTGTCCGATCGTACCATTCGCCCGAGCACCTCCATGTCTCTCGCCTCCATCAAGTCGTTCACGAACTGGGCCTCTTCTATCCAACCGCCATCGCCCAAGGAACCCCGGGGACCCGCGAGTCACCTCCCGCCCGACTTTGACATCAGCACGACTTCTGAACAGCTCTTGGACAGCTTTCAATATCTTTCCGTGGACGGCCAATTCGTCCGTGATCGTACAGGTTTCGACAAGCTAGCGTCCGTCGTCCAGGAGACTTCCCAATTGGGCGACGACGTCTTGGCATATTTCCGTGGCCAAATCGACGACGCTGCCAGGGAACTGCGCAGTACCCGCGAGATCCTCAATTCTGTTGACCGCCAGTGGAATCACGTTTCGCAAGAGGCCGAGGAACACCCCTCCTTGCAAGGATCTGTTCATTCTCGATTTGCTCGACTGACGTACCAGCACGCCCCGCGAGGTTCCGAAGATTCGCAGTCGACGGCCGTAGAGTCGGATGCTGGGGGGCTGTCCAAGGATGAGCAGATGAAAAAATACGTTGACGTTGCCGTCCTGACTGAGTTTGCCCAGCCCCTTGAAACGACTTCTCCTTCTGGCGCGCGAACGGTTCCGTGGCCGGAGTGGTTGGACAGTTTCATTCTCAGCGCAGATTCGTCGACGTACAAGGCACACCTCGCGAGCCTCATCGAGTTAGAGCGGGAGCTTTTCTCGCGAGACTGCGCAAGCGCGGGCGAGGAAAAATGCTTTTCCAAGGATCGCAAGCTCAAGGCGCTCCTCAAGAGCTACAAATCTTCCCATGCCAAAAACGAGAAGAACGGAGCCTCGAAGTTGAAAGCGTGGTGGAAGAGGAAGATGGTGTCGAGCAAGCCGCTTCGAGTTCAGCTCTGCTACGACCTCGATGATCCGCATTGCGCTGTTGGGAGGGAGGTGAAGCAAGATCTCACACAGCCGATCATCACCGTGACGGACGCCGAGGGGATTACATGCCATTCACGACCTTCTATAACTTCCGACGTTTCGCTATCTGCGAATGGGACGCACCCCGTCCAGGTGGTCCTGTCTTCAGCGAGCCGCGACTTGTCCGCCATCGATGAATGTTTGCATGCGGTAATTCGTCCCTTCTTTTCTTTGGGGTTGCCTATTTGGGCTAACTCGCTTGCCGCTTTATCAAGATCGACCACCTCATCTCCACCGCAAACCACTTCGTTGCTCGGGCAGAACGCATCATCAGACGAACGGTCAAGGTGGGCTGAGAAAAAACGTCATCGAGTCGTCCGCAGTAAACTTAATTTCATCCAGGTTCGCGAGGCCATGGTGGAGAATCTTTGTTATCGCTATCCGCCTGTGGACGACCCGTTCGCGTTCTGCCCGCCCGATACGACCAAGACGATCGGTCCGCATGCCCATCTGGATGTGTCCGACTTGCTACCCTCGTCGTCCAGCACGTTTTATCTTTCGCCGCCAAAAAGCAGTTGCGGCAGTGACGGCTCTTCGCCTTCGTCCTCTGCGCAATCGTCTGTCGTCTCGTTGGCCACGACACACCGAGATGAGGAAGACGAGGATACGAGAGCGCTGCGCCGATTGATCTTGCGCAAGATCAGCGCGCATGTCGACGGCGCGTATGACGAAGTGGATCGGGCCAACACGTGGCTATGCGTTGTCAAGACTGTTCTTCGGGACCTCTCGATGAAGGTATCGACATCGCCTGGCTGCGCGGTGGAAACATTATAAACTCGAGCCGACATTCTCGAGGTGAAAGAGACGCGCAAGAAAAAAAAAAGTGAAACCTGGAAGACGATGTTTGTATGTTATTCTGTATGTATATTGTTTTTTTTTTTTTTTGCGTCTCCTTGCTCCGTGTCATATCTCTCTGGTATGATACGTAGATCGTGCTTGGACGTCGCTGTTGGACTACCGGCGTTCGGTCATCCACCCTGTTTCGACATTCCCCCACTCTCGCTCAAAGGCCCTTGCCTGCCTCTTGTGTCCCTTTCCATTTCGTTTTCATCTCTTTCTTTTTTTTTGCGTTTGGCACGTCGCGCATTTTTGTAGATAGAGAATAATCCCTGGCATTCCATCCCGTACATGACCCCCATCACCCACATCATGCAATCTCTCTCCCATAGACTCAATCGCAATCATCACTTTTTTTTCGCACGTCTCCGCTTTCTCTCGAGCAATGAATGACCAGAGCTGCATTTGCGGGACCCTGTCTCGGTGTGCGCATGATTTACTCTCAGGTTTGTGGATGTCACGACGGGTGAACCTTTTTTTTTTTTTCGCGGATGGGATCGCTGGCTCTGAGACAAGGTCGACTTGGAAACCGGTACGGCCCGCCACCACCGCGTGTCAACATGGCCAGCGGGTGGGCCTCCCTGTACGGCGCCGAGGTCTTGTAATAATTAAATAACGCTGGTATCGTGTGAGCGCGCGCGCTTGGTCGCTCCGTCGGCATCTTCCATTTGGCCTAGACCAAGGGTTCGCGTTCGGTTTAGGTCACCGGGCGATGGGGTGGGGAGGAGGGGGGAAAGGAAGACGTCGACCACGACCGAAACACGTTTTCGCTACGTACCGCACGGCTGCGGTCCGAGAATCCAGATGGTGGGGGGAGTCGAGGCGATCACAAACGAGTAACACGACCGCCACACGGAAAAAAGAGAGTGCGCGTGACGATCATGACGTTTGACACGCAGACCCTCTCAGGTTTTCGGATACGCCAGCGCCGTGGTGCGTGTGTGTGCGCAGGAAACGTCGAACGTGAGCGGACAGCCGACGCCAACCGACATCACAGCAAAACGATCACGATCAGTGACAGGCGGCACGTGGCGCGGATCGCGATCGCGATCTGGTGTGGTGTTGGAGCAAAATCTTTTTTTTTTTTCGTTCTCTTGTTCTCCCACTCGCGCGTCTGTCGTTTATGAGACGGCCATGCGGCCGTGCGGACAGGACCCGGGGGTCGGTGCTCGACATGTCCGTCAAGGTAGGCTGAGGGCGATGTCAGGGTGACGAGACCCTTGGGCGGAAATACGATATAGGATGAAATCGCCACGTTCTCGAGATGGATGCGGCGGTGATGACGGTGTGTTACCGCTGCCCGTGCTAACTTGCTTTTGCTCGTGCGCGCCATTCAGTCGTTCTAAAATCGAAGCGATGCGTCGGGACCGTTCGCGCCCGTGATGGAGAGGAAGAGGGCGATAAACTTCGTGCTAGACGTGCGTCGTGGTGCTACGGCGCGCCGCCCCCACGTTGCATCGCATCGCTCGTCAGGGTTGCTCGCCGCTCTTATTGTTGTCGTTGGCGTCGTCGGTGGTGTCGAGGCGTCGGTTGGCACTTCTGTTGGTTATTTGCAACATGCCGATCGCCCGTGGATGCGCGGGTGTGTCGCAGGCGGTGTTTGACGGCAGGCGGACCTACCTGACTCTCGAGTCCCAAGCGACCTTGCGGGCAGAACTCGAAGCGTCACGCTGTTTCGCATGAACTGAGATAAGGACTGCATTGCGCCAGATCGAACGGCGGTACCAAAGGCCAGGTAGGTGGGCCCTGGATCGTGGAGCCGTTGCGATGTGGTATTGCGGCTCGCGAGCGTTGCCGTGTCGGCCGCTCGGAGGCGCGTTCAGCCCGATATCGAAGGTGAACGAGGCGCAGTTTAGGTTTTTCTTGGGAGGCGGCTCGGATCGCTCGTCGCAGTGGCGAGGCCTAGCGTGTATATGATGTACATACATGTTTATGAGGGCCAGACTGGGATCGAACGTCGACACGGCACGGAAGATCAGTGTTACGGTGGAGGTCGTTGCCGCTGCAAGCAACGTGGGGTGGCGTCAGGGTTTTTGCTCGGGCGCGAAAGTCGTCGGCGGCTCGTCAAAAAAAAAAAGGCTTTGAAATGGAGCCGCTTGGTTGGCGAGAGCTTTTGGGATTTCTGGACGCGAAAGAGAGTGGACACGTTGACCGGGCGGGGCCGAGGGGTTTACGGGACTGTGCTGGTGCCACCGACTAGTAGGCGAAGGGCGAAGGTTTGCGTTTATCGGATAGCGGCGAGGGCGTTCCGAGTTTGAAGACCACACAGGGCTACTTTGCCGACAGTGATCCAAGCCTCAAGGTGCTGGAAGAACGAAAGTTGTGGAGTGATCGTGGTGAAGGCAAGAGAAGGGATACCGAGCGATTGTGAGAATTTGTGACGATCACGGTCGATTCACGGTATGACAGCACGTATCCAAGGGCACAGAAAATCCGAGAACGAAAATCCGCATGAGACTCTGGGTGAAATTCGGGTGTGTTGACAGCTGCCAACGGGTGTCATATTGACATGGTCGATGATCCCGTGTCTCGTCTGTCTCGTCGATGGATTGTTCCAGAAACACGATTGCACGCAAGGCAGACATTCGTTCCCAGGCCTGTGAACTTGTCTCTTGAAGATCGGCGCTCATGATGTGCATGGATGCAAATGCGTAGCTTATCAGCCGTCAAATCTGGCATATCGCGAGCGCAGAGCACACCTGTGTGGTTGTTTGTACAGGTAAAGGTAAAAAAAAAGACTTCTCCTGTGTTATTATATGCAGAGACGTAGAGAGCTCTCGTCGTCAAAGGTCCATTCAAGTTGGAGCGAAACGACAAGATTCCTGAGCTTGAAGCAGCTTTGTAGTCTTCTGGCATGCATTTAGGAATGGTACGCTTCCGAGTGTCTCGTGACCCACAGGGGAGTGACTCCGATAGTTAGTTCGAGAATGTCCTGCCAGCATGGCTACCTACGTTTCCCCCGCGAGTGAGGTTGAGGTCTATCACCGTCGTATGCATTGAACCATGCAACTGTGGAATCTTGATCACTTAATTGCGTTGTGGGCCGGAGCGGCCTGCCGGCTTTAAGTGACTGTTGTTAATTTGGTGTTATTACAGTGTAGTAGTGCTCAAAGTTGGACATTGCAACTCAGGCAAAGAGTACTTCGAGGGGATCGCCACTTGACGTTGCTCGGTAAGTTGTTACTTCCTCCGCGTTACCGATAACCGTTGAACCGTTTGGGTTGTTTAGCTTTAGCAGTAGCTTTGGTGGTGGGGATTCTGGCAATACTGCTTTGCCAGCGGCTCGGGGATTGTCCGCCCGAGCGGTCACGAGTCGCAAACTGATCGCGACGACGTCGTGGACTGCCCTATTCCACGAGCAATCGGTGAGCTTTTTATCTTGCTCGTCTAGTGGAACTAGTAGGTTCGATCGTAAGGAATGCAGATATTGGCCGTTTAGCAGAAGTCGCTCCCCGAGTTCTCACCGTCAAAATGGGCCTGTTCACCTTGCTCTCCGTAGCGTCCGCACTACTGTCCACTACAGTAGTTTTAGCGGTTTCGTGGACCGTGTCACCTTTCAATCCTGCATCTATTCCTCTCGCAGTGAGGACACCTTACCTGTCCGCATGGCTTCCACAGGGTGCTGGAGTGGCGGTTAACCGCGCCTGGCCACAGTTCTGGGCTACAGGGGCACGATCCTTTATATACTGTGATTTGACTTCGTCTGACTCATCGACTAGGATCTTGGATGGGCCGGTTACATCAGAGTTGACAATACGACGTACACCATCCTTGGGAACCCTATCGTTTCTGGTGCCTCGTCGATACCCGCGATCCAGCAGAGCATGCAGGTAGTGCCGCCCAGATGTTTGCCCGTCCTGGATGTTCTTACCACTACTTCAGTTCACTGCCACTTCTACGTATTTTGTCCTAAGTGCCGGACCAGTCAAGGTTGCTCTCACTTTTATCAGCCCTGTCGAGGTATGTACTAGCTCTGCGTGCCCGATCGTTTATTCCCATTTCCGCCCACCAGCCCTTAGACCTCGTGAAACAATCCACTCCGTTTTCATACCTCACGGTGCAGGCCACGTCTACAGATGGCTCTGCACACACAGTAAGCGTTTATACCGACATCAGTGCCGAGTGGGTTTCTGCGAGCGACAACAGACAAGTCGTTGTTTGGCAGAGCAATACGACCGGGCCAGTTTTCACTCACCAGGTCATGTTGAAAACACAGCAAGATTATACGGAGCACGGTGACTTCATTATGCGTATGTCCATCACAGTTGGTTTTCTCTGGTTAGGACTGACATTCCGCGCAGATGGAGCTGCTTATTACTCCACAACAAACGCGAGTTGATCGCTCTCACCCTCGTGCCGAGTTTAATCGTTTTTCTTAGAATGGAATTTCGACAACCTATCAGACGGGTCGGGATGTCATTGTGCGCACTCAATTCATAAACAATGGCGCTCTCGAAAACACATTTGATACCAACTTCCGCGCTATCAGTAACGATTGGCCAGTGTTTGCATTCGCCCAGGATCTTGGCACGGTCTCTGGCACCAGCAGTACCGTCGTGTTTACCATCGGGCATGTGAGAGATCCCGTTGTCGAATACGCTATTACCGGAGGTGCACGTCAAGCCAGGAGTCTTTACGCTTGGAGTGCCTATCCACGCGGTATCGAGGAGATGGTTAGCCCTGTGTTGCGGTATTATTCTGCACTTTTGTCAACTGATGTTTTCGCACTCAGGTTGAAGTGTTCATCGAGGACTATCCTAACGCATTACTCAGAGCGCTGGAGTTCGACAACCAAGTCAAAAGCGACGCCTCTGCTATTTCCAGCAACTACGCTGGAATAGTTCAACTCTCCATCCGACAGGCATTCGGTGCTATGGAGCTCACGATACCAAAGGAAAGCGATGGTTCGTGGAACTCCAGTGATATCTTGATGTTCCTGAAGGGTATGGTCATCACGAATGCCTTGGATTTTCCACTGACCTATAACCAGAGATATCTAGCGATGGAGTGTGTTTGAAATTTGCTTCACATCTGGCAGATATGTTCTAATCGGTGTTGACCTCATCAGAATGTAAACACGGTTGATGTCATTATGCCGATGTGGCCTGTCCTGCTCTACACTAACCCCGCAATCGGCAAATATCTCCTTCTTAGCTTATTCGAATATCAGGCCACAGGGCAATGGCCCAGGAGATATGCGATCCACGACCTTGGTGAGCCTTTTTTTTTTGATGCCTCTAGTGATGTGTACTTACGTGTAACAGGTTCTACATACCCCAGGGCCATCGGACACAACAATGGTGGCGCCGAAGACATGCCACTCGAAGGTGAAAACATTTTGCGCATTTCGATCTTGTTCACTTACACCAAATAGAGTGTGGAAACATGCTTATCATGACTTTGAGCTACACTCAGAGAACGGGGGACACGTCGCTCATCACCGATTATGTGAGTACCATCTAGCACCTTGGCCGTGTTGTCTGTCTGAGTAGTTGCAGACCGATTTACTTAATCAATGGACCAGTTATCTCATTGAAGAGTCTCTTATCCCTGCTTACCAGATCAGCACGGATGACTTCGCTGGTGCACTCGCTAACCAGACTAACCTCGCCATCAAGGGCGTCATTGGGATTCAGGCCATGGCTGAGATCTCCGGGATGCTTGGAGACACTGCCAGCCAACGAAACTATAGTGTAAGCATATCAGACATTTGCATATTGCTCAGTAAACACAAATCATTCTAGTCCATAGTGGCAAGCTACGTGCCGCGGATTCTGAACTTTGCCACTGCACGAGATGGACGACACCTAAAATTGGCCTATGGGAATGGCAGCAGGTACATCGACATGTTCAGCATGCCAATTCGATGTCTGATTTTATTCCATCAAGCTGGGGTTTGACGTATAACCTGTACGCCGACAAGCTTTTGGGCACGAATGTGTTCCCACAGTCCATCTATGATATGCGTGAGGGCACCTATGGTATCATGGTTTTTTTTTTCATGTCTGAGATCATGTTTTAATTATCAGAGACTGCCTGGTATGCCACCGTCGTCAGTAAGTAGAGGCAGATACCTATTCTGTTTTTTTTGACTGATTGCCTTGCCAAGACACGTACGGCGTCCCTCTCGACACTCGGTGCGTCAATATGCCTCTTTCAGCCTGTACCTGCTTGATGCATCTGTGTTGCGTGGCAGACATACCTACACCAAGTCGGACTGGCAAATATGGACGGCCGCATTCATGACGAACACGACCACTCGAGACATGTTCATCGATCGCGTGTACAATTATGCTGCTAACGGTGCGAATGATGTGTCTATGAGCGACTGGTACGATTCCCTCAATGGTGTATCGATTGGTTTCGAGGCGCGCCCTGTTGTTGGGGGCCATCTTGCTTTGGTGGGTTGTCGTCCTGACTTTGTCGCTTGGGCTCGTGTTGACTTTTGGACTTCGGCGCAGCTTGCCTTGTAGTTTATGTGTTGTACATATGGAGGTACTCGACGCGTTCGATGAAGTACTTGTTGTATGTATTTCCTGTTGATTACCAGTAACCTGTACGAATGGTGGCTGTGTCCCATAAGCTACTAGTAGTCGTGACGCGCATCCAACTCGACGCATCCTCACTGGCCCCGCCTCTGGCAGCGCGGCTTCTCCTGGTAGTGCGCGTTGGACAACTAACATGGCGCCGTTCGATACGCCAACGACAGTGCTCAGCGGATTCAAGGAACGACCCGAGTCGTTGCTTGTCCAGGGTAGCTGCCTCCTACCGGGGACGGGACCCCCTTACTGACGGATCCTCAAGGAGACAGGTTGTATATTGGGACGACGACCGGTAGCATACACGTTTACGATCTGAATGACGGGAATGGCGCTGGTGCGTTCATGTTCTTGTTCGTGCACATTCATCCATTCCTGACGTACGGTCGGTCGGGCGGGTCACAAGAAGCGAATGAGGCAGCCACGTTGGTCGAGACGAAGACTGGGTTATCCCGCAAGGCCATCGATCAGTTGGCGTACATCAGAGACATAAGTTCGCTCGTCGTGCTCTCAGGTTCGAGTCTTCGCCTGCTTGTTCACTTTATTCATTCATCTCTACCCTGCTTACTTTTTCTTTGGCCAGAATCTTCCTTGACGTTGTACCCGCTTCCTTCGTTTTCACCTCCGACAAAACTCACTCAAGCAAAGAGTGCTTTGTCGTTCGCCGTTGATTCGAGCGTGCGCGATGAGCCGGGAATTCCAAGTGCTGATCTGTCTGATGCTCTCCAGTCCGAGGATGCTTCTGGCAAAGCAGAGGGCACACCAATTCCCACTATGGAAACAACTCTTGTGGTAGGGTGTCGTCGGAAGGTGGTCGTGTATTCTTGGAAGGATGGGGGGGTTCAGGAGGTCAAGGTCAGCGGTTATGCTTGTCACGGATTTGTTGGGTTCGCTCATCCCCGCTCTGTTTGATGCTCGCGTCGACCCCAATGGTGATTAGGAAACCCCGCTCCCGCATTCTCCTCGGGGGGTAGCATTCCTGGATTCGTCGCACGCGTGCTTCGCGTACTCTCCCACCGAATATGCAATCTTTTCTTTGGAGGACTCGACGGTCGTCGATGTTGTATTGCCTGCACCTGTGCCTACCGTACCTTCGTCGTCGGGTCTAGGAATGGGGACCTTCTCTGGCCTTTCAAGCTACATGAGTTTAGGCCTTGGAAGCAAGGCCGCGAAACCCGGTCTAGCAACGGTTGATAAAGGGGAGGTTGTAGTCGTCAAAGAGAGTAGGTCAAACTACTTGTTTCATCGGAATTGCAGTCGATCGAGTTCTTCAAGATCAGGGATTTATCATTGATGTTGATGGCAAGACGAAAGGGAATAGCGTTACCTGGCCGAGTCAGCCGGAGGAGATCGGTAAGTGTGTTACTTTGCGCCTGTGCTCCATTACGATTACATGTGCTTCTAGCATTTGCGGATCCGTATCTACTTTCCATCCTCCCGGCTGGCACGGTACCTGTTACTGCTGGACTCCCGGGTAGCATGGGTAACACGTCGCTTCCTGCAAGTTCCACGTCGCTACCCCAAGCGAAGACGCAATCACAGTCACAGCCATCTATCATCCAGGCCCCAGTCATCCAAATTATCTCATCTATCAATATGCTTCCGGTCCAAACTGTCCCCTTCCCCTTCCTTCAGTTATCCGGTTCTCCGAATGATATGAATGCGTCTGCCGCGAACGTCCCGATATCCCTACGGCTACTCACTGTCAAGATCACATCCTCCCACTCTAGCACGACCACACCAACAGTCTCAAAGTTACCTTTCCATTTCTTTCTTATCTCTACTCCTCTAGACCGGACCCTTGCAGCTTCTGAGGGTAGTACCATCTGGAAATTTGCTATGCACGATTGGGATGCCCAGGTCGAAGAGTTGGTGTCGCGCGCGTCTTACAATGAGGCACTATCTCTGTTGGATCGTGTTTATGGCTCGAGTTCTAGCCCCAAACGGACCCTTATTCTCGCTCTCAATGCCGTGTCGCAATTCCGGGCTGGCAAGTATGACGAAGCAATCAATACCTTCCTGGATCTCGACATTAATCCTGCAAAGGTCGTCGCGCTGTATCCCGATAAGGTGGCTGGGCGGTTAGCGGTGAAACAGGATGAATGGATAGCACTGTTTGGAGGTCCAGGTGCGCATTCAAAGGAGCGATCTGGTGGGGGCATTTCCGTAGCAGAGGACGCCATGTCGACAGCGTCAAGTGAAGGAGGGATCAAGGACGGTATGGCGGTTAGTAAAGAACGACTTTCGGCGATGATTTCGAGGTCGCCGTCACCGGCAGGGTCCCTTAGAGCGCGGACGAAGACGAGCTTCGGCGTTTCGTTACCTGCAGCGGCGGCATCCAAGGACGACGACACTGCATCGTTGAGCGGAAAGAAGAAGGGAAAGGTTGTCGGCAAGTGTTACTTTTGCTGTGGCAAAGAGGACTGACGGATAATCTTTTTGATTTTTTGTATATTTATGTGGGCGTTCCCTTTTGTCCAGACGACGCGACGCGTTCCCTAGAGACACTGTGGCGTTATCTGACATCTCTACGACCGAAGCTAGCTGGCGCGCTTGCTGCTCACCACATAACACCTTCGCAATCACACTCATTCCCGACACTGTCATCTACCTCTCCTGAGTCTCTGTACGCTCTGCCGTCCGGGGTCGCGCTTGCGGACCTTACTAAAGATGAGCTCGTCAAGAGAGCCCAGATCGTCGACACGGCGCTGTTCAAGAGTTATCTGATCGGGAGACCTAGCATGTTGGGACCGCTTTGTCGACTTCCGAATTGGTGTGAAGTAGAGGAAGTTGAGGAGGAGCTGAGAGCGAGAGAGGTAGGTTCTTTCTCTTCGAGAAAGGCATCAAGTACCCTGTTCTCGGGGTTATCCTAACATACTTTTCTTGGAGCATAGAAACACGCAGAACTCGTATTCTTATATAACGGGCGCAAGATGCACGCCAAGGCGCTCAAGTTACTCCGGCAGTGTGTATCCAACCGGAAATCCATTGTTCACGGGATGATACTGACGAACTGTCGTATTGTGCGTTGCTAACAGGCTCAGTGAGAAAGAAGACGACATGAGAAATAAACTTGGTCCTTCCATTTCGTACCTGCGGAAGTTGGGCCCCGAATACCTGGACCAGATCTTCGAGTCTGCACACTGGGTATTTGAACAGGATCGGGATATGGCATTCGAGGTTGGTAAACACATCGGCCCCTCTTTTTCAATGTTGGTTACGCTCCTGGCGCATGTCAGATCTTTACTTCAGACGACGTCGAACTTCCACGTGGGGCGGTTACGGACTACCTCGAGAGATTTGACCCTCATGTAGCAACGCGGTTCCTCGAATACCTGATCGACGAGAAGGAGGAGAAGAGCCCTGGCTTCCATGATCGATTGGCTGAGCTATATCTTGGGATTACGACGGCTGGGAAGAGTAAAGGAGAAGAGAGTAAGCTGTCTTTCCTTGTCCTTGCGGATATAGCCATTCGAAGACTTGATGCTTCATTTTCGTTTACCTGAGACAGATAAGCGCGCAGAGGTGTATGCGAAGCTTTTGAAGTTTATTGACACGACAGAGTATTACCGGCCGGATCGACTATATGGCTTACTCTCTGAGGGTGTGTCACTTTTCTTCGCAGCTTCTTGAGCGAGTCGATCATTTTCTCCTCCCAGACCTGTATGAGGCACGTGCGATCTTGTTGGGTCGCATGGGTAGGCATGAACATGCCCTCGAGCTATACGTATATAAGCTAGGGGACTTTTCCAAGGCCGAAGAGTGAGCCCTTTTATTCCTGTCCGACTCCTGCCTTCTCACCTCGATTCGCAGACACTGCAAGCAGATCTCGGGCCCTGCTCCGACGCCCTCTCCGATCTTTCTCACCCTGCTCAAGCTGTACCTCAGGCCGACCGTTCCCAACCCGCCTAACTTGCTCTCTCCTGCGCTGTCCCTCATCGCGCGACATAGCGCCCGTCTAGATCCGATCGAGACGTTGCAGCTCCTCCCGCCGCTCGTGAACGCGCACGATGTGAGGCCGTTTTTGGTGCAATCGCTGCGCGCGCCCGTGTTCGACACCTGCGTTGTGCGGGCGGTGAGCTTGGCGAGGAAGGAGGACGTGGAGCGGCAACTGATGAGGTTCGAGTCGCGGCGGGTCAAGGTGACAGACAGTCGCATGTGCGTCACTTTCCCCCCCGTCTTTGAGCTTGCTCGATTGTAATAATCCATGCTCACTTTCCAACGTTATTTTTTTCTCAGATGCCCTCAGTGTCATAAGCGGTTGGGAAATAGCGTTATTGTGGTACATGCTCCCCGGTGAGTTCAGGCCTTTCATCCTCGAGGAATACGAATGACTGATAGGTGGGCGTGGTATGGCAGGGGTGAGGTGACACACTACCAGTGTCGGGAAGCTTTCTCCAAGAAGCTCAATGCTTTGCGGCAGGGATGAAGTCTGTAGGGAATCAAGAGCTGGGATATCGACTACAACATTATATTTTGGTCTGCAATAACAGAATCGAGGTTAACGTCATCACAGCTGCGCTGTGATGAGAGTGCACCCTCCAAGCGTGTGAGGAATAGAATGGGGTGGCTCACAAATCACGGAATCTAAGATCTAAAGGCTGGCTATATCGATGTTTCATACCGGTGAGAAGAAGTAAAAGGTTACACGGGATCTCGGCTGGCCTTGTGAGACAAGGTTAAGTATACGATTCCCTGGGATATGACTTAAACAGGGCATCATAACGCGATCCGTCGCCTTTTTGGCAGAGGGGCTCACTTGTGGAAGGCCAAGAGGACCCTGAAAACTTAGCAAAAGCAGGCGCAATCGCTAAGGGCATGTGAAAGAGATATGCTATCCGTGTTCAATATGAACTTGTACAGAAGGATCCGGATGACACAATGTCCCCAGGGAAGAAACGATCTGGCCGTTGTGATGCACGTACGTGGCCATCATCGCATAAGCACCAACGTTCTGTAGATCGGAAAGCCACGAAGACTAGCTGTGACAAGCAAGTGTAGGCCCCCCGAGTCGTCATGGAATCGCAGAGCGAGAGGTACTGCTATAGCGACTACGAGTATGAGCATCGGACGGACGATCGCGTGACGTTCGTTGCTGTTAAATCAAGCAGATAAGCTACTAGCGCTCCGATGATGGGCTGCTAACCTATCCCGTTGCCGCGTCAATCCCTTTGAGAAGGAGCGAACCATTGCTCGGGTTCCGAACGACATCCTCCACCACGTCGACGTAGCCCTCCATATTTCGTGCCATCACCGACGAATTGGATGGCTCTGGAAATACGTGGTGAAAGTCGTTCGCAAATTCCTCTTCCATTTCCTCTCCAGATTTCCCGGGAAGAGTGAAGTCAATTCTGAAATGGTTGCTGAATCAGTCTCTATCGGACCCACCCGCCGTCATGCCAAATGTCCTCTCGCTTATTCTCCCAGTCAACAACTACATTTATCCACTCATGGCGTTCTTCTTTCAGTCGTCCGAAATACGCCTTCTTGTCTGAAGACAGATCGACGTGGAAGAGCGGCTCAGAGGGAGTGCCAACTCCTTGTATTGACTCCGGGAATAAGTCGTCGAGTCTCTTCGCCAGCAGACATTGGGACTCGGGTGCGGCCGCAAGTAACAAATATACTATCGTTCCAAGCCACGACGCTCCGTCAGCAACACATTTGTCACAATTTAACGCGAGCGGCTTGCGAGCTGAATGGGGTTCC
>JBBPTT010000311.1:0-29841 GCA_038094175.1 Boletellus aff. lepidospora
ATGCTCGCCTACCCCAAGCAGCTCGACATCAAGCGCGACGTCGTCGTCAACGCGTACCGCAACTTTGCAGGCAAGGCAGCCTCATCTCGTCGTCCCGCCGTGTCGCTCACTGCCGCCAGGCCTGTCCCCGTCCCAGGTACCCGCCGTGTTGCCGACCGTCGCCTCGCCAAAGGAGTACCACTATCGCACCAAGATCACGCCCCACTTTGATGCACCTCCCAAACGGGCGCGCGCCCATCCGACGCCCAACCCCGACTGGCTCAAGATCGGCTTCAACGAGGCGGGAAGGAGATCCGTCGTCGACATCGAGGTGCGTCCTCTTCCCGTTCCGGCAGCGGCCTCCTTATCTCCACCCAGGAATGTCCTATCGCCACGCCTGTGCTCAACCGAGCACTCGCTCCCATCCGTGAAAACATTGTCCAGTAGGCGACATGTTCGCTGCACCGCCTCACGCTGACCGATTCCACCAGAAACATTTGGTCCTACAAAAAGGGTGTCTCCCTCCTCCTTCGCGACTCTCTCGACCCTGCCGTCCCCATCGATCCCTCCGACACCACCCCCGACGACCCTGAACAGCACATCTGCATCACCGATCACAAGGCAACCGTCCGCGAGCGTGTCGGAAACACCTATTTCGAGTTCCCCGGCCACGCCTTTTTCCAAAACAACAATTCCATCCTCGTCCCGCTCACCGACTACGTCCGCGACGCCCTCTTCCCCGCCCACGCGGACACGGCCGTCACCCACCTCGTTGACGCCTACTGTGGCAGCGGCTTCTTCTCCATCCTCCTCTCCCCCCACTTTGACACCGTCGCCGGCATCGAACTCTCCGCCGACGCCATCCGTGCTGCCACCGCCAACGCCGAGCTGAACCGTCTCCCCAAGGACCGGTGCACGTTCATGGCTGGCGATGCGTCCGACATCTTTGCCACCGTCGGCCACTTTCCGAGAGCGACCACGGCGGTGATCATCGACCCACCGCGCAAGGGGTGCGACACCAAGTTCATCGACCAGCTGCTCGCCTTTGGTGCACGCACGGTCGTCTACGTGAGCTGCAACGTGCACACGCAGGCACGCGACATTGGGACGATCATCAGGCAGTCTGAGCAGACGGGGGAGGGATACGTGCTGGACAGTCTCAGGGGGTTCGATCTGTTTCCACAGACGGCGCACGTCGAGAGCGTGGCAGTGTTGAGGCGGGTGTCGGATCTGCATACAGCCTGAGCTCAAAGTGCTCGCAATGCAAATCGTGTTTTTCTCGTACTCGATCTCGCTGCCGATATCTCCGACGAGTGTCCGCGTCGCGGCAGCTCTGCTTGGCCCGCCCGTTTTGTTTACCCCGCGGGGCCAATATTGCGAATGAGAACCCGCTCGCTAGAGTCCATGTGAATGCCGGACAGCGCTATAATGTGGAGAAGGGACGATCTCCGACCCGAGAGTCGTGCGAACGCCATTTGGAATCGTGTGCACACGGTCGTCGTATCAACGCAGTCCAGCCACAGGATGTCCACAGCAGCTACCTTGGGGGGAGCATTCAATCAGCCTGTTGATGTCGACGTGTCGAGTGCGTGCTGGTGCAGTCACAACAATGGGACTTCAATCGCTTTTTGACTGGCCCAGTGTTTTGTGGCGAGCATGCGTACACGCTGGCACGGGTCGTTGGCGAAGCGGGACATCGGCCGACGGGCTCAAACCGGCCGAAGCTGATCCATCCTTCAAATCGGTCGCTGGCATATGCTGCCCTGGTATCCAGGCGTACCTCGGACGCGATGGCAAAAAGTGCGCTTGTTCCGACCCAACACGAACAGGCACTAGCAGCGCTCCCTATGCCATCACGTGGGTTCCTTCGTCTGTACCTGATGGCTCGTCGACGGCGACGCGGTCCTCGAGCTCACCGAGCGCTTCCTGTCCCGCGATGGACCCCGTTATGCAACCTCTACCGTCGCACGACCGAGTTCCCTTCCAGCCGGTAGCAATACGCCCTCTCGATGCCCCTACGGAAGCGCGTCGATTCCGGCCATCGATCGATATCTGCAAGGAACCCGGATCAAAAAAAAAAAAAGATGGATAACTCCAGATAGGTGCCTATCAATACCGGCGTTTCCCCTCCAAGGCGCTCGCCCTGGCAGTCCGAAACGGCCGCCACTCTGGCTGGATGACATGCGCGGGTCCAACGGTCGTGGCTGTTTGCATCCGGTCAGAGATCCACCGCCCATCATGGGGCCAAAGCACGTTGATCGGAAGTCGTGGTCCAGAATGTTTGTCGAGGATCCGGAGATGTGGGGGTGAAAGACCGGTCGCGTCGCGGTCCTCGGTCCTCCGCCGTTCCGCTCGGATCGTTCCAGGGGCGTTCTCCGTGCCGGGAGAATTCGACATCGGTAGCCTTGGCGCAGGGGGGAAAGGAAGGATGCCGCGCGCACGTCGGTGCATCTCGTTCAGGCGCACCTGGAGCCTGGGCTCGTGTCCTGCCGACCTGCGTTCCACAGCGAATCCTGCTGCCGTTTCGTGCTGATCCCCTCGTCAGAATCTCGGCGGTGGAAGTCGAGTGCCCTGTGCACACGAAATTATCTTGCAGGCATGCTCATGTATCGCCTTTAGGGAGCTGCAGTGAGCTGTCCATGCTTGGTATGATATGGTGGTTGGCTCGGGCTCGGTGTTGGTGGTCGCCCCGAATGGATGTGAAGATCCAAATCTGGATTTGCTTTGCACACACGACCGTCTGTGCGATAGCTTCGTAGTAGTATATGGAGATACCAAAGTTGACATGCTCCCCGCTCACGAGGAGCGACTAGGGTGTAGGCGTGAGCTGGCAGAACACTGCAACCTGGAAGACCATCCTGATCATGATCTGTAAAGCGTATCGAGGGTAAGAGGAAGGGAAGGGCGATCGACTCGGGGTTGAGCTCTGCTGCTCAATACACGGACAAACGTTGAGCTGCCTTCGACCACCATCATCTTTTTCATACACGCTATGACTTCTGTTCAGTTATCACCGTGTCTGGGCCGGGGACTTGCCAGATGGAACGGGCATCATGCACTCCTTGGCGATATGAACGAACTCTGACTTGTCCAGCACGGGTACAGCGCTTGTACTTCGCAGGCAGTAACAGATACAAACAAAGCACACGAGCGCGTGACTCGGAGGACCCTGCCGTTTGGCTCGTCGTGTCTCACCG
Source organism: Boletellus aff. lepidospora (assembly GCA_038094175.1). Lineage (NCBI taxonomy): Eukaryota > Fungi > Basidiomycota > Agaricomycetes > Boletales > Boletaceae > Boletellus > Boletellus aff. lepidospora. The sequence goes on from JBBPTT010000311.1 coordinate 3,177, forward strand.
AGCGCCTCCCAAGTTTCGTCAGTTGGTACCGAACAATCTTACGACGAAGAATGTTTAAAGCAAAAATATCGAACCCGTGTTGCCAGTAGTACATTGTCTCCAGCGCCTTTCGAAGGCTCCAGCGCCCGGCGTGGTGCCATGATCCCTAGCAACTGCGAGCTCCAGCCAGTGAGACAGAGTCCCTCTCTCTCGGCCCATGTTGGCGCCTACCAGAGATCTGACATTCCTAGAACGCAACTGGGTGCGATCGCTAACAGCTCGAGCCCCTTCCCTGCTGAAGCAAGATTGGACACCGATGCCCGTTTTCTTGAGGCTCCCTCCGGCGGTTCGGACGAGCCCGGCGAGCAGCTCCTCTCTCTCGAGTTATGCTTTGACGATGCGAGCGCTCCCCAAAACGGAAGCGGGGACCAAGGGCGTGTCCGAGTACATGCAGGACGTCGATTCGGACCTCGTGGAGAGGTTCAGGCGGTTCAGGATCCTCGTCATTGGCAGGGCAAGTGCCGGAAAGACAGCCGTCCTGCAGAGGATCTGCAATCCATCAGAGGATTTGGAGAGCTACGCTGAGCTGGGGGAAAAGGTATTATTTCCCATGCTGGAATTCGCGGATACTGATGCGATCAACGCGTCTAGGTTGATCTCGTAGTGGAGGGGACCAGGTAGGTGAGTGCAATCGGTGCTCCGAGTGTATACCTCTTCGGTACCATACCTCCATGATGTTCGTTCCTGTCTTGTGGCCGTCCACGATGGCAACTCTGCACTGCTACAAAGCTGCATTGCCCCGAGTCATCGAGGATTAGTTGTGCTCCTAAAATGGGAGCAGGTTGAAGACACGTGCATTCGATACGTTGCATATCCCTTCGTTTGTTATCGGGAATTGGGAGGTGGTCAGCGCGCGCACGCGATCGGGTGTTTCGAAACCGTGACTCCGTATCGATTCAGTGGCGACCCTCGGATTGCTCATACAATGCCCTCAATCTCTCGTATTCAACATGGGAGAGCTATGGGAACAAACACATGCTCGTACACGACAACTTTGAAGCGAGGAACGAATAACCCTGGGGCGGATCGATTCTACTCCGCCTTCATCTACAAACGGCCAAACTCGTCGAGCTAGGTGCGGTACTGGGAGAGCACCTTCTTCAAAGCAGTGGATTCCTTGTCGAGTTCCCTGACCAGCCCTCGCCATTCCTACATGACCCCATGGGTTAGTTATTTTTTCCTCTCCACGGCCCCAAACTCACTTCTGGGGTATTTTCCCTATCATAGGAGTCTTGGAGCAGCTTTCCGAACCTCTTAGATTCGTGTGCAAGCTACACGGATGTTTCAATTATTTGTCATTACACCGAGCAAGCAGATCCTTGCAATGTCCCAAACACGGGCGATGGCGTCAAGGAGTCTGACGACGTCGAGAACGGCTCGGGCTCCTCGAACGGCCAAACGTTGTCCGTTAAGAAATAGTATTTGGGCCACTATCGCTTCACTTTCAGACGGAGGGACTGTCAAAGTCAACGGTAGTGCAGTCTTGGGAAACGTTCCATATCCTACCATCAAGGCCGTTCAGGTAATCGATCCGAGCTGTGAGATCATCTTCCACGGGCTTCAGATAACCCTCCACTTTGTTCCTGAGCGGTACAAGGTCGTGAGCGTGTTTTTTAAACTCTTCCGCATGCTTGTTTGCCCCGTTGCTTCCCTCAAGAGGATTCTTATGCTGTGTGATGGGACTAAGCCTTTTGTTTGAAAGATAAAAGGCGTCAGGCTCACTTGTTTGTCAAACTCCTCGAGTTTATCCTGGGCCGCTTGTATCTCCTGCAGAGTCTTGGCCCTTTTCGCGTCCGCAAGAGCGCCGTCCAAAAAACCTACGCACGATAGTCAACCCATCACCGAATCAGTACATGCCAGCGCTACTCGCCTTGAATGTACTCTTCTGCATTTTTTGCCGTATCACGGGACGCGCCAAGGATGGAGGGCCACTCCTTGACCTTGAGACCGGGTCAAGATCTCTCTGAAACCCCGCTCTCAAAAAACAGCCGATAAAGTCGTACCGTCGGGTGTTTTACCCAATCGTTCACAAACGATGGAACATCGAGACCCTTGCCATCTAGTTTCTCAAATCGGTCTTTACCATTCTTGAAGAGCTCATCTGCCTGGTGGACGACGCTAAGGTCGGCCTTGACTTGAGCGTGCACGTCTGGCTCGTCGTGAGTAGCGCCGAGCGCAGCCTTGGTTTGATCTTGGCCCGAGAGGTCGGTCATGATGTACGAGAATGTTTGCCGAGCAGCTAGCGGTCGTGGGTGGTTAGTGGCGAACCGAGCAGATCTCACCCCCAAAAATTAATACGAAAAGTAAAGCGGCCTGATAGCGGGTGAAGTCGCGGAAAGGGCTGAATCCCTGGGCTGAGGGGAAGGAGTGATAGTGTGTGGGACGCAGGGCAGAGGGAAGAATCGAATGGAGCAAGTGCAAGGCCGAGATACGGTCGGGGTGACATCATGAGGAGACATTGACGACTCGTCTTTCATTTCAATATCTCCTCCAACTTCCAATCAACGTGGTTGCCCCAATCGATATCACCGCGGACAAGATATGAACAATCACAACCACTGGACCCGCGCGTTTGATCGAACGAGAATGGCCGCCATTTCGAATTGCCAGGGTGAGCCCCCTGGAAAGCATGTTCCATCGACCTCGTTATAGGCACCTCATTGTTCTTATCTGCATGCCTTGCGGAAACTGGTAGATATCGATCGATTGCCATGGTCGCACAGCATCGTGAAAACGTAGTCAAGGTCATGTGGGTTATCGCTCAGGTGGCATCCCGATCGGCCGGGAGATGGGCCGCAGAGAAAGTGATGCCTGCACGTGGAGACGACGGCATGGAGGACGGCTCGGCCGTGCGGGGCAATGCTGAGCCCTACCAGCGGGGTGGCTCAGCGCACCCTGGCGGGGGGGAACTGGTGTGGAAAAGTACCTGCTCAGGTGCCAATGACGATCGGACGGAGGTAGAGGCTATGTCTGGACATCGCAGGGACCCATCGTTTCTCCGTCTGGGTGAAGTGCCTGGTGAGCTCGAGGACGGCGTCCGGGTCTGCGTCGACAGGCTGTCAGAGAGGAGAAAGATGGAGACCGCACGTGGTTGTTGGAGACCACCCCAGTTAGTGTCATGTTAGGTTTGTTTGTTATACTTACTACGTTACCGTACTTAGTAATTTCGTTTATGAAAGTCACCCGTCTGCTTGACTATGGTCGTGTCCTGTCCCGCAGTGATACTGATTGGGCCAACCACATCGATCGGAAGCTGGAACACAGGTATTGACCGAAATATACATGTTGAAATGGAAGAAATGCTATCGGTTTGTTCCCTCTGCCCTGCACCTCACACACCGTCACTTCTTCCCCCCAGCCCAGGGATTCTGCCCTTTCCACGGCTTTATCCGCCATTTGGCCGCTTCGTTTCTAGTATAAATTTTGGAGGGCGAGATCTGCTCGGTTCTCCACCGACCATCCACGACCGCTGCCTGTTCGGCAAACATTCTCGTACATCATGACCGACCTCTTAGACCAAGACAAAACCAAGGCTGCGTTCGGCACCATCCATGACCCTGAGCCAGATGTATTCGCCCAAGTCAAGACCAGAACTAGAGTCCAACAGGCAGACAAGCGCTTCAAGAGTGGTAAAGCCCGATTTGAAGAACTAGATAACCAGGGTCTGAGCGGTCCGTCGTTTAAGAAAGATTGGGAAGACCACCCGACGGTACGACTTTATCGGCTGTTTTTTAAGAGCGGAGTTCCGGAGATATCCTGACTCGGTCTCAAGGTCAAGCGTTGGCCCTCCATCCTTTGCGGGTCCCGTAATACGGTAGAGAATGCAGAGAAGTACGTTCAAGGCGAGTGACACTGGCATGTACTAATCCGATGCGTTGACCATCACGCGCAGATTTTTTGGACGGCCCTCTTGCGGATGCAAAAAAGGCCAGGACTCCGGAGCAGATCAAAGTGGCTCAGGAAAAACTCGAGGAATTTAACAAACAGGTAAGTCTGACACCCTACTATCTCATGTTTCAGACAAAAGGCTTAGTCCCGTCACACAGCACGAGAATCCTCTTGAGGGAAGCGATGGGGCAAGAGAGTACGCGGACAAGTTTAGAGAACGTGGGGGTGATCTCGAACCACTCAGGAAGAAGGTCGATGGTCATTTGAAGCCCACGGAAAGTAAACTCACAATCTTTATCGATCTCTGGGACAAAGCAAGCAGTAGGACATGGAACCTTTCCCAAGACTACACTACCGCTGACTTTGACAGACCAGAAACCAGTGAGAGCGATACTCATCATGCTCAAAACAAAGCGTTCGGCCATTCGGGAAGTCCGAGACGTTTTCAACGTCATCGAATGCCTCGACGATATCGCCCATGATTGGGACAAAGTAAGGATCTGTTTGCTCGGTGTAACGATGAACGATTGAAACATCCGCGCAGCTTGCAAACGAATCTAAGAGGTTCGGAAAGCTGCTCCGGGGCGCGTATAATAGAGAGAATACCCCAGAAGTGAGTTTGGGGCTGTGGAGGGGAAAAAAACAACTAATCCACGGTGTCATGTAGGAATGGCCAGGCGTGGTCAAGGGACTCGAAAAGGAACACACTGCTTTGAAGAAGGCGCTCACCCAGTATCGCACCTAGCTCGACCATTTGGGCCGCTCGTAAATGAAGACGGAGCAAAATATCCGCCCTAGGGTCATTCGTTCTTCCCTTCAAAGTTGTCGTATGCGAATATATATTTGTTTCCATAAGCTCTTCCATGTTGAATATGGTATCGTACGAGAGAGATCGAGAACGCTGTATGGGCAATCCGAGGGTCGCCCTTGAATCGATTCGGACTAACGGTTTCGAAACACCAGATTTTGTGCGTGCGCCGACCACCTCCAAACTCCCGATAACAAACGAAGGGATATCCAACGCATCGGATGCACGTGTCTTCAGCCTGCTTCCCGGGGAATGTCCGTAAGGTGACGAGGGAAGATGTTGACGAACGTTTTGTGAAAGCAGAAGGCTTCACTGGTCACACCAGGAAATCAGGCAAAGTCTTTTCTCGGCTTATTGGTGGCTTATCTGAGCTTATTCGGCTTATGATGGCTCAGCGTTCAGCTAAGGCCCTGTTCAGGATGCCAATTTGTAAGTTAGTTATGTTCGCTTGAGGGCTCTCAAAGTTCGGCAGCTCGCCGTTCAGGCGGAGATTCAATTTCTGTGCATGACTGATCAATAATGCCCCCCAAAGGGGTTTGCACCGCACCCCCACATATTATATAATCATATTATGTAATACAGTATGCGCGCACTCGCTGCAATCACAGAAGTATGAGAGTCAATATGATTGTGTATACTAGATAGATAGCAATATATTGTTCGTGTAGATTCTGACGAGGCATGATCAAGAGTACAAGACCTCGCATTGATAAAATCATGATTTTGGACGCGCGCATTACAATTACATAATCTACCGTATTTGGACTAAAAGGGGGGTGCAGTGTGAGCCCCATCCAACTTTGAGCCGACCTAATAAAATATCGGCAGGGCGATCCTAAACCAACGCCTCAACAGGAGACATGGCTACTACTATCAATGATCTATTAGGTCGGCTCAAAGTTGGATGGGGTTCACACCGCGCGACGCACCCCCCCTTTAGTCCAAATACGGTAGATTATGTAATTGTAATGCGCGCGTCCAAAATTCATGATTATAAGCGCAGGGGTCTCCGACGGTACCTCACCGGCCCGAGACCAGCCGAAGCTGCTCGAAGCCGGCACATCTTTTATCCAGCGCTGCCACCTTGATGCGGTCCGGGCGGACAAACAGGACGTAAAGACATGCATGACTCGATCCAGCACAATAAAAATCAGGACCGAGTCACTCATGTTGCAGTACTCGTAGTACTCTTGCGACATGACGACCGGGACACATGGCATCGGCGCGCAGCCTTCAGACACGCCCCACAAATCACAAGACGTCGGTAGACCAGATGGAAAGGGCGGACTCGCGCAGCTCGACGTACGTGCATGATCGGCCATTGCAAAGAAATCGCTAACAGCTCGGATCGCTGAACCCGGGCCTACGCGTCCCACTAGATCACCGAGCTGACCGTCAAGTTGACCGACACACCGAAACCCCTTTCAGGTCCCGAGACAGTCATGTTTGGCACGGTCAGTTGCCTCCATGCATATCCATTCCAGGTCCACCCCTGATCATGTCTGTGCGCCACCGCGTCGCGGACAGACATTCACCGATCATATGGCCATTGCGTCCTTTGACCCCGCCTCAGGGTGGTCTGCTCCAGAAATAAAGCCGTACGCACCGCTCACGCTCGACCCAGCATCGTCCTGCTTCCAGTACTGCGGTAACATCTTCGAGGGCATGAAGGTGGGTCGCAAGGCCCGACCGGTCGCGCCCCATCTGACCGTGGAAAGGCCTACCTCGGACAAGATGGCAAAGTGCGCCTATTCAGGCCCAACATGAATATGCGACGCCTGGAGCGCTCCATGGCGCGTTTAGCGCTCCCTGTAAGTCACTGACACGTTTTCTTCGTCTTCAGCCTCATCACATGTTTCCGTAGCCCGTGGACGGCGACGCGGTCCTCGAGCTCATCAAGCGCTTCGTCCAAATTGAGAAGCGATGGATCCCCGCGCTGCCTGGACACAGCCTCTACCTCCGCCCAACTGTCATTGGTACACGAGCAGGTACATTTCTGTACCGGCTCTTCCCTCGTTGGGGTGCACTGAACCACCCCGCCGATAGCACTCGGCATTGCGCCGTCTGACCACGCCATCCTCTATGTGATCGCCACCCCGTGCGGGCCTTACTTTCCGCGCCCCATCTCCCTGCTCGCAGATACCAACGCGGTACGCGCGTGGCCCGGCGGCACAGGCGGAGACAAGTTCGGGGGCAACTACTCCCCAGGGTTCCTGCCCCAGCGCAAGGCGGCCGCGCAGGGCTACGACCAGGTGCTATGGCTGTTTGGACCTGACCTGCACGTCACCGAGGCGGGCGCGATGAACGTGTTCGCCGTTGTCGACCGCAGCGATGGCGACGGTACGTAGCATGCTCGCTCGTCATCCCCAGCTGGTCAAACTGATGTATGCGTCGGAGCCAGGTTGGGACGTCATCACCCCCCCGCTGGACGGAACGATCCTGCCGGGCGTCACCCGCGCGTCGTGTCTCGAACTCGCCGCCGACCCGGCGTTTCATGCCACCATCGACGGGGCGGCAACTCGGAGGCTGCACGCTATTGAGCGCACCTTCACGATGCACGACCTCGTCCAGTGGGCCGCGAATGGGACGCTGCGCGAGGTGTTCTGCGTTAGCACAGCCGCGATCGTCGTCGCCGTGCAGCGCATCGGATTCGAAGGACGGGACGTATGCCTGCCAGTGGATTCTGCGGATAAGAACGGTTTCGGTCCCGTCGGCCGGGCGCTGAGGGCCAAGATCTTGGGGGTGCAGGAGGGCAGAGAGGACTACAAGGGCTGGGGATTTGTCGTGGGCGAGTAGATCCGGGTGAAAGAATAACTCGGATTTTCTGGAAATCGCTTTTGGAAAAGGGTGTTATTTTCCGGGGGTGTCCATTCAGTGTATGGTGTACGTGTACATAGCAATTGGTTTAGTGCACACCCTCGACTTGTGTCTGTCGTAAACTGCACGATTAAACGGCAGATGGAAAATTGACGCAACGTGACCATGAACGGAATTCTATATTTTACGCAAAAAGAAATGAACGTCTCAGAGAGCTAGTAGACGGCCCCTCACAATTCGTGCACTCACAGAAATGTCCTAGTCAACAATTTCAAAGGGGTTGCTTTCAGTATAGATAACTTCGATGTCGGCGTGCGAACTGCAAGCAAAAGAAAAGAAGAAAGGAACGACGACATCGATGTTCAGGTTGGATTAGGAACAGAAGAACAAAACGCTTAGTACGAGGGGAACGACACAGTTCCCACGATAAAGTTTAAAGTTCGTGGGTGTGCAAGTCCCAACGATCAGCAGGTTCGCTCAACAACTCACCTATCAGTCCCTGCGGGAATCTGGATGCTCATTTGTGGACTTGAGGCAGCATCCACCATGACGTCAGATTCAAGGATCGCATGGCTTCCCCCCCAGAAAGCTTGAGAGCGATCTGGGTAGGGTGACTCTGAGTCATCTTCATCGGAACAGAAGGTAGGACCATCACAAAGACGATCAAGGGAGGTATTTGTCTCGACAGTCGAGATCAGTCGTCTTACTGGAGGCGGCACTGACTGCACTATTCGCTTCCGCCGTTCCAGGAACAAACAACCCGAGAGCAGAAACGAGAGAGATGCAGAAGGAAGGGGTTACTAGGAACGGCTCGCCAGGTGTGCAACTGAACGAGACGACTGTGGGAGTTCTCCTGGAGAGGGACGGTTTTCTTGGCTGGCTCTCATATTCCGTCTCAAGTTTTCCCGTGCTTCATCAGTCAGGACCCCCTCGACAGAGATCGGCGGAACACCAGCCGAGTGCTAGCAACGGTACTCGATTGCACTCATGCGGTACGGCACCGAACTGATCATGTGGATGCCCCCGCTTGTCGTCCCAGAGATACCACCCCACACGAACATCTTCTAGGAGCATTATCAGCTGACTATCTCAGGCACTGCAACCATGATACTAACAGGCAAGCGTCTAAGCCCCCGCCACCTATGGTGAACGGAAATGTCGTTTCTTCGTTTTCGTCGTGGCGATCGCTCAACATAGCCCCACGCTTCTTGTCCATCTCTAAGCTTACTTTGCTGGAGATCGCCCTAACCGTTTGTAGACGACTTGTGCCGCGTCATATGGTTTCTTCTACCAGTTTCCGAATATTCTCGTCAATCGTCCCCCTCTTCTAAGAACTGCATAATTTTTTTTCTCCCGCAGAGCTCAAGAGATGGGATGAAGAAGGGAGGCATCCGAGTTGGGAAGAGACACGGTCCGTTTTCCAAGGGCGAGTATCGGGTTATTTACGTCCGATTCCTGGAGACTACGCTAACGATGTGAATAAGCAGAGGCTAGAAAACTGTTCGTTTTCCAGTACATACCGGCGAATCTACGAGGCCTCGCGGCTGGCCGGATGGTGGGAAAGATCATGCAGGTGCCGCCGCGGCCGTTATAATTGGCAGCGCCAGTAATACTATGTGGGGGAAATTTACCTAAAATGGCCAACCCGCACTTCACTCAGATGCGTTCGCTCACAAGCATAAAGTGTCAACACGTTCTCGAACCGAACAAGATGTCAAGATGTACCAAAAGCATCGCTATTTATTAGTACGTGTGCCCGTGCTCGGCCGTGCAATGAGTCGCCCCTGCACCAGCGCAAGGCGGTAAGAGACCCGCAGGTTCGTCACCAGCATCCCGGAATAACAAGGCGACAACACCGCGAGGAGGGATATCAACTGCTGTGTAATTGCGTACAGCAGTGCCATTGTCAGTGTGCGTCCAGAGATCCTAATGATCGACATATTCAATGGGAGCCCGGAAGTATAAGCCGATTAACGAGACATGGCGACGTACCCTGACAGCATACTGGCGACCGGCACGGATCCATGGGGATTCGGTTAGGTTGAAGAACAGGTCAGCAGGTTCGTCGAGGGTGTTGATCTGTTAAAAAGAGATAACTGGACCCAATCATCTCAGAGGTCATGCACTCACCAGCATAAAGACTGTTCCATTCTCGCTTGGACCACTCCAATACTGGGCAGGGAACGAGGTGTTATAGGTGAAGTCAGGCTGTAATCATATTTGAGAACGCCCTCGAGTAACATGGAAATACGCCTACATTGACACCCCAGCGAAAGGGTGAAACGCTTGTCCCGTACACTGGATCCTGATTGATGGCAATGATCTCGGTGTTCTTTAGGATGCTGAGCATATCTGAGTGGATGTGCGCGAGCTGACACTCCAGTTCAGAACAAAGCGTGGTGGAGGCCATACTACATGCATAACTCACGTTGGTACCGATCAGCAGTGGCGCTTTCATGAGAGCCCAGGCCGTGAAGTGGGTCTTGGCTTCGTCGTAGGTAAGATCTCCATTTCCTATTTCAAGCTGATTCTTGTATAAGCAATCTATATCAGTGATATTCAACGGGAGATGATACCATATCCGGGTCGTTCCGTCCGTAGAAGTCCGTAGCTTGTGTGATGAAGGAAGCGCTGGTGGTTTGTTCAGTCTCGTTTGTTAAAAAGCCATACAACCCGGTTAAACCTACGTGTTAATGATTGATGCAACGGAACCCCAGTTGGGAGAAATGTCGTCGTGGATCTAATCAAGTGATAACAGTTATAATGTATGTCCAGCCCGGGTCGCACTCACCCTCCAACTATGACCGAGAGAAGCACCCCAGCTACAGCAGCAGAATAAACCTAGGGATAACGAAACGTTTGCTTGGACTTACAGCCAGACTTGATTCTAAGGAGTACGTATAAGTAGAGTGCAACAAGAACATATTTTACCCACCCATCCCCATTCACATAAGCTGAACACAAACGCGGTCCCAGTTTGTTCAGCAACTGCTGCCAACGCGTCTGCCATCCGTTGGTACTCTGTCGGCTGTGATGAGGTAGAGGATGTCCAAATTGGAAGGGTACTCACTGCCGACAATACCCTGTCGGATCACATCGTCAAAAGGAACTAGGGGTATGTCAGAGCCATGGCAATGACAGTGACGACCGACTACCAACTAGCACAGTTGTCATACCTGCAGCACGAGAGTCAGTAATGTGAGGAACACAAGTACAAAACCTCACTTTAAGAGGTCAAATCCCCAAGACTGGAATGTGAGGGCATCCTGCTCCTCGTGCATGAAGGAACCCGGATACCCATCACACGTGAACCAGCCAGAGTCGGAGTACTGGTTAAAGGTGGATTGGTTGGCTATTCTCATTAATCTGGTAACTTACAATCCCAGCAAAGCTGCACCGAATACCGTGTACAATGAGCATATTTATCGTTGTAACAAACTGTCGTGCTCACAAGCCCATCGAGTGTAACTGATTGGTAAGATTTTTCATGTTTGGAAAGCGAATAGGGTCTATTATTAGGAATGTGAGCGGTTCCGTAAACGTTATAAGCAGAGAATACGACTGACCGGAAAGGACTTCGCCAGTGGAGCTACGCTTCTTGCTCGCCCAACAATCGTCCAAGTTGACATGGTTGTATCCAACGTCCTGAGACCATGAGACAGTTTGCCAAGCGGTTGGTTTCAAACAGCCTCACCAAAAGACCATAATCCCGCATGAAGTGAGCGGTTCGAATGATTAGTGTCTCATCCACGTTGCACTACCAAAGGATGTTAGCGCAAGACGACAGGTGGCCATTACACATGACCTACCCCAAATGCATTCCAGGCTGCCGATGCGAGGCGTAGGTCAAGCCCATCCGTGGCTAAACCAGACGCCACCTACCATTGTAACCCATTACTTGGCGACAATTCAACACCATTCGAACTCATGACATTAGTGACATTGGCTTACCAGGAAGCTTGCCAACGCCATTTCGCAACGCAGTCACGGACGACGCAACGGAGACAATGCCAACGGCAGTTCCAAGAGACGATAACATCTTGGGTACGAATTCCCATGCGAGGACTCGCTTCCACCTTTTGAACCCCCCACAGTAACGTCAGTAGCGTGAACGGCGCTCTAGAACCCATGTGCGTGTTCTCGTGGCATCAGTGAGAAGCGCATCTTGTGTCACAGTGTTGAAACTGGAACCTTTGCTATAACGCATCGCCAGACTAAACAGGATCTAACACACTGTACGACAGCTGGGAGGTTTCGTCCATCAAGGGGCGATATTTGGCCTGTGCAAGCTGAACTAGGATCAATGATTAGGAGATATTACGCCTATTTCCGAGCCCCGTGGCTCGCCTGAGGGTCGGGCACCAGCGTCAATAACCCATATGAGCAGATCAACATGGCGATTTGGAACACGAATGCCTCATCGAGCCCCAGTTCTGCTTGCAGCATTCTTGAACAGGTAATAGAGCACTTTATCCAGAGATGTCTACTCTGATTATCTATCCTATACTTTCCGGGGCATGAGAACGAGCAGAGCACCCCATGCATGTTGTACTCACAGCGCGTCTCGATCCTCGTTTCAGGTCGTTCATAAACTGGAAACACCCCGGGGCTGTCGGGACGTCGGATGACCATGGAACATTCCCATTGAGATGTGCATCGGCCGTCGTTGGACCGTGTGTGGCTCAGATGCCAAGCAGCGCGGCCCGGGCCCAGTGCTTGCATTAGGCAAGCCAAACAAGTCCAAACACAACCCACCAACAAAGATTCACGTGATCACTTCCTTGACGCACTCCGAGCAATGTCCGCGCATTCACGCCGAAGCCTCACGTACCCTCTTGACCAGGACTTCCGGACGACTCGACTCGCTGAATGTCCGTCCCGTCCAGCTCACGACAACGATCCTCGGGTGCTTCATCTTTCCCACGTCAGAAAATATCACCATGAATAACTCTCGTTTCACACCTAAGATGTGGTAACTAGCGGAGCTCTATTTGCACCGTCCGGGCGAAGTATACGAGCAACCTTTCGAGGCTCCCACAGCGTTCTCTCACCCCGCCGCCGCACGCGCACCCAGCACCATCCCCAGCAGACGCATCCCAGCACCCCTCCAGACGCCGGCGACACAGGCCACCCAACCACCACAAGTGGGCGGTGGTCCTGATTCGTCCACCTCGTCGAGCCCTCGCCCGGGGCCGCTGGGGGTCCACGCCGTCAACGTGCTCTGGAATCCGTCCCGGTTGTCGCTCTCGCGCACGACCCCGCTCTCCGCCACGCTGAGCTGGTACGCCGAACCGATCGTGGACAGGCTGAAGATGGACACGCCCGACGATGCCGAGTCGACGTTCAAGATCTGCGTCTGGCACATTTGGGTGTTGAGACAGATCTGGCCGTAGTTCTAAATGTCACAATTGCGCACGCGTGCGTGCGTGTGTTTAGTAAATAGATTCCCTGACCAAGGATGGTCATCTTGTGAAGCACGTACTCGGAAGAAGCTGTAAAATCCCGCGCCTGCGCGAGAAGGTGTCAATGGCAGAAGGTTCGAAAAGACAGAGAGCAATGCTGCGCTCACCAAAAACAATGATGTTGGACGAGGATTGCACGTACATGCCCCAGGCCATGCTGATGCCGCTGAAAATGGTAGGATCATGATAACAGGAAGAGGGGCTAAACGGTGCCGGAGCTGCAGGTACAGGTTGATAGTAAGGCTGTTAAAGGTAGGGGAGGGGAAATATTGTCAGCTACGAAGGAAACACGAAACGATTGCTTACAGTCTCAGTCTGAGCAAAGCCGATGTAATGGTTCTGGGCCTTCACCAAGTTGTACTGGTAGAGAACTGCATGCTCCGCTGTCACGTGCGCCGTGTCATCAACTCCACATCTAAAGGGGATGTATTATAGACTCGAGCAGACTCACAAGCTATGGCCGGATTACGATCAGGAAATGGGAAGCACAAGCCAGCGACCGACTCACCTGTTCCGATGAACCAAACTGGTCCTTCGGACTCTGAAAGGACACCGCGCCCAGTGAAAATCGAAATCTGGGGTGACTTGTCTGCATCTAGGTCGTGGTCCGCAGTCCACACCCAGGTCCCCTGTCCGCTCGTCGAATCACGGTGCACGACCGAAGGGCAAAGATAATGATGCAAACCTCAAAGTATGCGGTAGATTTGGGAGTCAGATGGACGCTCAAGAAGGCGGACTGGCAGTCCCCGTTCACAGAACCCGCGGGGCATTGCGTGTATTGCAAGTTTGTACCCACAGCTGGATGAAGATCATTTAATTGGCGCTTGTAATGATGGAAGCGTGAGCGATACCGACCACCCCCAATCCTATGTGTGATCACACGCATCAGCGAAATACTTACGGATTATGCAAAACGACCTACCGGACATGAGAATCCCAAAGGCCAGCGGCACCCTGTACACCGAAGGGATCCCTAATATTCCATTCGAGCACGATCGCCCCAGCAGCTATAGACGGCCCGAGTTTCACAATGGAATAAGGGATTGCAAGTAACCAACCACTCACCCGGGCCTACCGTGGCAAACACAATGTCACTGATCTCAAGAATGCCCTCGGAGCCAGGGGAGCCGGCCTGCACGACGACGCGTGGGTCCTCCTGAGACTGGAAATTACTGCCCCCGCCGAGGATAACGGACCACGCTTCCCCAACAATCTGAGTATTCGCAGGAATAGAAATCGTGTCCGTGACATAGTATACGCCCGCGTCGAAGAAAATTATTCTGCATCCAGCGTACTGAGGAAAAAAAGTGGTAAATCTATGGCCCCGGTGTCGGCACGCGCGAATGCTCTACCTCGTCGAAGATCTTCCGGATCGCAGTAGTGTCGTCAGTCTTGCCGTCGCCCTTGGCCCCTTGGTTCTTGACGCTAATGATCTGGTTCGGCGCATAGTCTATGTACTGGGGGTGCGCCTTTCCAAAGATTCGTCCCGAGCCATCGAGGAGCACAGAGGGCTTGGTTAACGAGGGAATGCTGCCTTGCACCCAGGTTCTCCGCCCCCCAGTCCCAGAGTACACGTTGCCTTGAGCCCATGAAGAGATGGTCGCAGTACCTCCCGCGAGGACGGTGACCCCGTTAGCGACGCCAACAGCGATGGGAACGTCTGTCAACTTGATGTTGCTCAAAACCAAGGAGTATGGGAGGGCTCCATCGCTGGCAGCAGAGGACCGGATGAATATGGGCGTGTTCGTGACGACTGCATCGATGATGGCCTCGGAACCAACGCCCTGAAGATATCCAGTGAATCAGGAACGAGTATGTATATCCGTGTAAACCCGGCTCGCCTGGTTCGTTGCCGTGCTTCCACCAACAGCCAGATCAAACCCGACCTGTGAACGATGATCAACCTACGCTCGTCTTCGCAGCTCGGGTTCACTTGCCCCACAGTTGTTAATAGTAACCCCTTGAAACGTGAAGCCTTGCTGAAATGTCAAAAATAAATTCCATGACCGACAGCCAAGTAACGAACCCCAGTTCCAGATAGCTGAAATAGCTAGGAAGGGCCTAGTAAGGTGCACCTTGCAGTCATCACGGGCGCCCGCTCACCAATGTTGGCATTGTTGACCGTAAGGTTACGAACCGTGAACTGTTGATTTCCCACAACAATACCCACGTCTCCTGAAGGAAAGCTCGTCATTATATCCCACTGACTCAGGATCGCCGATTACCTCCACGAAAGACGAGGTCTAGTGGGAATGTGAGTAGCGATTTTACACTATTACGACAGCTACTTGCCTCCCATGAAGCCACCACTGATGGAAGGGGTGACTATTGCAAGATGACACACCGTAATGAACGCTCACCTTCCATTCTCCATGAATATCCCTGTCATAGAGATGAGGCGTCATCCCAGGAAATGGTTGTTCACCCTCTCACCTCTGTGCTTAGTGCCAGACACGGTGGACATTTCAACCACGATATTGATGAGCGAGGTCGCCTGGGCCACCTGCCAGTGTAAACCCGTTGCCTGCTGCTCTGCGGGAACATTCCTTAGATCGATGATCAAGTTGCGCACAGAGCGGAAACTGCGTTCAATAACGATCTCAGCGTACTAGCGCCGCGAGGCGACCTAGCAGTTCGTACAAGTTATTTTGATTCGTAAACCACTGGGCGCCCCAACCGCCGGGAATATAAGGGTCGGCATCTGCATTGCTTTAGATCCTCTGCCGCGAGGAGATGGAACAACACAAACCAATGACGGCGATGCCTTGAAAGGTCGGGCTTGCAAGCAGCTTCGGAGGATGCTTTGCATCGCCAATCAGCTGGGTATAGTAGTAGGTTTCAATGGGGGACGAGACGCGATAAGTGCTTGTCACGGGTCAGCACGACCCGGGTGCGAACGCCGACTGACACGACATGCTCACCCTCGAGGGAAATACACGATTGCAGGCGAGACGCTTACAGACACGCATTCAGTCACCAAGCACGATCGGAAACGAAACCACCTACGTCGACGAATCGCACCCGCTTCCGCCGCCACAGCGACCGCCAGACGATATGGCCAGGCTAGGCAAGAAGAACGTGAGTGCCCATCCAGGCAAGAGACCGTTGTGGGACCGACTTGATCGCGACCGTATCATCAGTGACCCCATCGCCATTTGCGCCAAAGTCTTTCACGTTGCGGAAAACTTGATACGAACCCGAATCGAGGTGGAACGGAGCCGACCCCTGGTGCTGAATCGTTTCGAGCCAATACGGTTCCTCGGGTGACGCAGTGCCACTACCCAAAGGAGCAGAGCACGACGAACCAAGGCCAGAGGCGGTTCGGGCAAGGAAGAGAAGCAGACTGAGAGGCAATGCGGCGACAAACCACATTGTGAATGCTCGAAAGGCGGGAAAGAGGGAGAATTTGACTAGAACGGTGAATCGACTTCGCCTAGAGGCCAGGACCGTTATATATGCACCTCAAATTGCGAAAACGCGCCGCAGCGCCTCAAGAGAGCGCAAGGAAGTTATGAATCTCGTGCCCTCGGCTCTGCAAGCGACGACGACGACGGCAGTCCGACGAACAATCGTCAGACTGGCCGATAGCCCACAAGCGACAAGGGACGAGGACGTAACACATGTTTGATTGTCGAGAGAACATAAAGGAGACATATCTAAGATAAATATCAGCATGCTCCGTTCAAGTCGCGGCATGCGCTCACTTTGTGGGATGATGCTGGACCTGCCAAACCATTGCGAAGACTCCAAATTAAAACACGATGCACTGCATGTCCGTTGTTTGAGTGGAAATATCTGACAAATCCGTCTGACAGCCCCCACCGAAATGGAATGGCAGAGCTGAAGTCGAAGCACGAGGTGTGTCACGACTCCAAGCGCGATGAAGCAGCGGCACTGCGCGAGGCAATACTAGTCTTACTAGTGTGATGACCTTGCGTTAGTGAGTATCGAATGTCGGAATTCCCTTGCGCTTTGACTGTATTGTCTTGAGGGCCGTAGAATCGAACTGAAACGTAACACACACACAAGCTCGCGGATCATTATATATGGTATCAACACCGCACTACACACCGTTGGTTGCTCCACCCACCGTTGAGACACCATCCTACAGACACCATCCCTCGTTTATGCCCCCAACGTTGTCATCACTGGATATCATGCGCAAACAGCCACAGCCGAACCCCCAAACAACACGTGCGCCGCCATGCCTGCCAGGGTCAAGGGTGTCCGTTAGTAGCACAGGACATTCTCCCCACGTTCCCTATCGAGCTGCCTGATCTTGTTCTACAAGCAAATAAAAGGCGCGTCAGTATGACCGTGGGTGCATAGAGACGTCCTCAAAGACAGGGAGCGACCAAACGAGAGGAAATAGACACCCACCTCGAGGGTAAACAAGTGAGCGTCGTGTGACGAGGGTGCGAGCGCACGCATGCTTTCCGCGAGTTGATAAAGGTAGTCCTGTGGGACATCCGGTCCATGATATCATTACGAGATGGGGTGGGGTTCAGGAATGGGGGGGGGCACGTGCCTTGTTGGGACCCGAGGGACCAACCGAGCGCCAAATGAGCAGCGCGAGGGAATCGAGGGGTTCAGAACGAACTGTGAATGTCAAAGAGCTGTCGACATGATTTTGCCAAAGGAGGGACATACCAAAGGATGGATTGTCTGGTCTGCTGATAAAGCACTGCGAGATGCAACGTTAGTGCATGTCCAGGCTTGAAAAGAAAGAGAGATGCCACGCACACTTGCACCAGATATAATAACCTTCTCGGCGCCGTTTTCCTTTGTGTATACGTTCAGCGTTTCTACCGTGTAGTCCTGTCACCACGAGTGTCGCGTCAATTCTTGATCCAAGCAGGAAAGGATGGAATGAACGCACCGTCTCACGGTTGGCTATGTCGCCAGGCGGTCAGCTCGTGACTCGTAATATGAGAGCAGAACGCACTCAAGTTAGCGCGGACTTCGTCGACGTGCGCCGGATCTATGGTAAATGCTACACCTGTTGCCCACCATCGTGAGCATGTCATGCATCGTAGTTGAAGTGAGGGAGAAGTACACACCCCACACGATGTCCTCTGGTGGAAACGCGTCCTACTCGGTAGCAGAGCGATATATAGCCATGGCAGAAAGTAAATGCACAACTGGTCAGTTCCTGTATATGCTGGGAGGGTGGGAATTTGACGCGTACAGATGAACCTATCCGTTCCCATTCTTCTTTGTGAATAATCGTCACCACACGTCCGGGGCTCTTGTAAGATCATCACCAGAGAGTCCCAGAGCTACGGGCGAGTGGACCTACCTCTGGTGTTCCCCGGTGGTCGTACGATTTCAAGGCAAAGCGGCGAACGAACCCTCTCAAGAAACCGGGAACTAGCACAAGGGTGAGACAACATGCAGTACCAGGAAGGTAGAAAGCAGGGACTACCCTGGGATATCACATGTGGGGGAGGCTGATGACCGCTTGTTCAGCTTGGATAAGCCACGGCGGAACTGGGGAGTGCCCACCTTGAAGATGAGCGATCCGTATCCGAATACCACGAATGGAGAGGCAGTCATTCCGCTTGCTTTCAAACTCTTCCGAGTTATGGCTGTCGAGGGCAGTTGGACCCCACCCCGCTATATACCCCATTGCTCCGGGACGGCTACACGACGTAAGCGGATAACATTCGCGCGGCAAAGTTGGTGTCCTTGTACAGAGAGTGGCAGCAGGGACATAGCCTTGATCGCGTGTTTGGATGGCCTGTTCGCTTTTTCGTGCGCGTTGTGTCCACTGAGGTAATTCTGAACCAGGGCACAGGTCAAAACATTAGGTTTGCGCCCTGTCGCTTCCGGAGCGCTCGGCCCAACGGACGCCGGCGAGGCCTTGGGATGTTTCAACTCCCCTGTTCATTCACCATTCTGCGTGCAGGTTGTGAAGCTGGCTTCATTGAAGCCGACTCTGAAGCATGGAATACGAACGACCTTGCACGAGGACTGCCAGCACCAGTGGACGTTCACTGTAAATCGGGTGCACCGGCGAGTCTCTTTTGGGAGGTCACGCACCTTTTCCAGCACAACGCCCCAACTCGGATCCGTCCCTGTTCGTCATTATTGTAACGAGAGTGGAAAGTTCAGCACTGGACGATGCAGCGCAGTTCACACCGCACGTGTACGCTTCGTACGTATCTTCCATTCCACCGAACCGTGTTGCAGCAATTCTCACTGTCACCTTGACAGATTCTGGGGCGTGTCACTTGCAGTGACGGTGGCTCCAAATGGGCGGCAGTGATATTTGAATTGGTGGCTCCATCAGGCCTTCCAGCCGTTGCCATTACGGCGCGACGAACGTGTCACGAGCACACCCGGCTCGGATTGCCCTCATCCCCCGGGAGAGCGTCAGGATGTCCCAGCCAGTCAACGCTCGAACTTGCCGTACGCATGTCACCTGCGTGCATCACCACTCCCGCGGAGGAAACCGCACTCGCAAATATAGTTATATCGATAAGGGCTGGGCTACTTGTTCACAGGCGCTCATCAACACTCGCCCCGATAAGCTGGAGACTGGACAGTGCCGCGCTCTTACTTGCTGTGCTTTGATGGTTATTGGGCCGTTTTCCACGGGCCCAAAGGCGAAGATGCAGGTGGGCAACCACGCGTGAGTCAAGCGACCAATAGTTGCTCGAAATGTCCAAAGTGGTGCCTTGGGGGTCCAATCAGACCTTTCTCGTCAAGGGCATGCGGCCCCCATTGCGCGCCATCAATGGCTCATGAAGCGCCAATACGCAAGCTGGTCGCTTCTTTGGAACACGCTATTCCGATCTTTCTTATCGGGGCTCCGTGCCAGATGATGTTCCAAGGGCTGTCTAAGCGGGTCACACACATTCATAGGACTCGCTTATTTCCGTCGTGCGTCTCGTGTCAAATCCCCACCACGACGGGGTGGTGGGCAGTTATGGATGGACAGGGTTTATCTTGGTGCTTGGCGCCCATCCTCGGAGGTCATTTCATATTTCATCACAATTCAGGCTGCCTTGCTGTATGGCTCCACAACAAACCCGAGCGATCTCCACCCTTCCGCCCCGCGCGTCGAGAACTACGGAAGCGGGTCCCAGGCGCCATCGACCAGTCCGATCACCCTGGGCGCATCTGGTGCTGTCAATCCGGTCAAGTTCGAAACCTCCGTTTCGGTGATCGGTGCTTCTTCATGTGAATGGCGATCATGTCGGAGGCTTCTCTTCTACAGCATGTGTTGCGGTCTCGAACACTGCGGCTACACGGCGGACCTCCCGTCGCCTCGCCCAGGCTCTCGTCCGCGTCCCTTGGTCGTCCCATCCTCTCCCCCCTGCTCCTCGTCGAGTCGTCGGATTCGAGTCTGATCGGAAGTCGTGCCAACAAAAAGGTAGACGCGGTGTCGTCAGCCAGAGCCCAGAGAAGAAAAAGAGCGAGCATGTCTGTTCAAACGATGACAGCTGGACCCACCTCGAGCGCAAACAAGTGGGAATCGTGGGACGCCGGCGCGAGGGCACGGATGCTATCCGTGAGCTGGTAGAGGTAGTCCTGTGTATGGTGCGGGTCGAGCCATGTGAGTCGCCGGATTGGGCAAAATGAAGAAAGTGAACAAGGATGAAGGGGCCGTACCTTGTTCCTGCCCGAGGGACCGACAGAGCGCCAGATGAGCGCCGCGAGATCGTCGAGGGGCTCAGAGCCAACTGTTCGGTAACCGTTGGAAATGTGTGACAATGAATGGGGAACGGCATACCGAAAGAAGGGTTGTCTGGTCGGCCAACGTAGCACTGGAGGGTGTTGGGGGTCATCGCGTTAGGGTTATAAGTCATGAACCCTCCGCCATCGCACACATCGATGCGGATGAGGAATAGAAATGGATACGCACATATGCCTGGCGTGAAAAGAACGGTCGGTCACTTGAATGCTGTGACAGAAAGTCACGAGTAAGGGGAGCGGACGTACGTCGTGCACAGCAACTTTCTCTACGCCATCGTCTATGGTATATATATCCAGTGTTTCCATCGTGTATCCGTCCTGCCATGGACAAGCCAAGATTTCTCGCATGAGACGGGATCCGGAACGCGCAGGTTGAAAAAGGAAACCGAGGTTTCCCTAATCCACACATGCAGACGAATCACGCACCTTTTCTCGGTAGTCTGCATGGTAGAGAGAGGGCCGACATGTCACTCGATGTTGTACTATTCCCCAGAGGCCGAGACGAGTAAAAGACAGGGAACCCACCCAAGTAATCGCGCACCTCGGCGACGTAGGCCGGATCTATGGTATAAGCGATGCCTGTTTAATCGGGGGGTTTCTGTGGATCAGAGGTACGCTTTTGGACGTTGCGCGAGGGAGTACTTGCCCCACACGACGTCTTCGTGCGGAAACGCATCCTGTTCAGCGCCCGTGCCGGTGAGAAAGGATGACACGAAAACGGTCGGACACGACACGTACGGACGCGGAAAACTTGTCCCAGTCTTCTTTATGGACTAGCGTGACGACACGTCCTGGATTCTTGTACGCAGAATGTCAGCACGCCATCTCGTATTCCAGATAATCGGAGGTTTCCCGAATGTGAGGATGACTCACCTCTGGCGTTCCTCGATGATCGTGCGATTTTTGTGCGAACCGTCGGACGTAGCCTTTCAAGAAACCTGAAACTGGGCGAGATGTGGGCAGAGGAGAATACGAAGGGCGTGCGATGGTTGCACACCTTGGGATATAACGTGTGGTGGGGGCTGTTTGCGAACGGAAAGCGGTCGTCGATTGATTGCAGTAATTAGACAAAAACGCACCCTGAAAATAAGAGACCCATATCCAAACACAACGAACGGAGGGGTAGCCATTGAAGCTTGAGCTGGTCGCTTCCGAGCAGGGTCGGGTAGTTTTAGTCAGACATTCAGCATTAATACCAGTCTGATCTGATCACCCGCTCATCGCGACAAGCGCTTGATAAGATCACGTCACGTGACAGAAATATGGCGGGCGCCGTGTACACGCTCCGAGAAGAATCAACAATTGATTTCTAGAAGCCGGTGCTTCTCACTTGAAGTTGTATTTCTTTCTCGCCCCCCACTCGATGACCTCCGGCCACACCCAGTACAAAAGATGCCCAACTCTGTAAGCTGACGGTAGCATCACCGTCCTTTCAGCCTTGTCAATCGCACGGATGCATCGGTCCGCCACGAACTCGCGTTTCATACCGTGTTTGTTCGGATCAGCTTCGTGAACAGTCGGATCGGAAATACCAGGAGGGATGTCGACTGCAGAGGCTCGGAAGTCACCTTCGATGGTTCCCGGGAGGACAAACGTGAACTTGACAGAAGGATGCTCGATGGACAGCGCTTGGTATAACAGTAGCGACGCGGACTTCGTGGCGGCATAGAGCGACCGTGTCGGCGCGGGAATGATGGCCGCCATACTCGACAGCAGCAGCACCGCCGGCGAGGGTGAAGTATAGGAAAGCAACGGAATCTGATCGAACATCAGAACACTCCCCAGGACGGCGTGTGAGGTCTCACAAATGTGATGGCAGCAATATAGGGACCGATGAAGTTGCCGTTCACTGCGGCGGTGGCAGCGTTCACGGCATGCTGGATACCCTCTGGGCTGGCTTGGGACCCTGTGGTGTCTGACGCAGACATGTCCACACCTGCAACCGACATGAGTGGCTGGAGAGCAGAGACGCCAGCAGCGAGGACGAGTGTGTCGAGGCCCCGCCATGCTGGAAAAAGATCTATGAGCGCCTATTACGGCATCTCAAACTGCACCGACCTTTATGCAAGGTTTCGCGCAGCTGGACCATGTCTTGCAAATTCCCCCAATCGCCTCTGATGCCCAGAATGCTGTCTTTGGATCCTGCTTGCTCGGAGAGGTCCTTGCATTCCTGCACTACCTCGTCTAGCTTGAATTTTCGTCTGCCCACCACGCACACGAAAGCACCACGAGAAGCATATTTGTGCGCCAGTGCCCGTCCCACGCCGCTCGTCGCGCCGAGGATCAGGACGCGTTCACGTTTCGGAGCAAGCTTGGACGTCCTATGTGAACGATGGGACCGAAAGAGGTATAGAGCTGAAAGACAGAGTGCAAGAACGCCCGCTGTCGTGCGTAAGGGCGAGCCTTGGGCGGTTCGAAGGATTTCGTTCATCGCCTTCGAAGTCACCAGGCGTTTTTTCACGTTCTGACATGACGCGGTTGAGCCGGTAATGATTACGTAAACAGCTCAGCCGGGGGGGCACGTCATGTTCTCATGCCTTGTCCTTCGTACACCACAGTACTAGTCCTCGGCTCAGCAGCCCAGCGATATCCGCTTGGAATAGGCCAGCGTAGAAAGCCGCGTTTTCGTCGGTACCCTCTGGCAGTGTAATCGATAGCGGAGAACTCCGTCCAGTCTGTCGTGACGTCTGGCTAGTTGGGTTCCGGTCCGCTTATCTTTGTCTGCTTCCCACTCCACAACTTCTTCAACCAACTCGGTTAGATGGATCTAATCGTCTAGGGTTGCGGAGTCACCCTGGTCAAGTTTCACTGAGGTTTTTCCTGTCATCCAGCTGTACTCAGTCGGATGACAATGCTTGCTTTTCAGGGTAGACCTGGTTGGATCGACTACAAAAAGTGACTTGTTTGATGCACTAGCTGCCGGCGGGCTCAGATCAAAAATTTCGTCGCAACTGATTTTCGTAACACGTGACGTTGACGCGTCGCCAGAAGCGCCCGATGCTCCAAAAAAAATTGTTGTGGCAAATTGCCGGGGGTGCTCTACGGCATCGTGGAACGCAACCGCAGACGTTTGGGACTGGTCCACCGTCGAGTCTACGCATGCCACACCCTCTCTAGAATCCGCTCAGTCTGTACGGCGTTGGCTCAGAGCTTGGACCAGATTCCAATCTCTGTCAGCAATGTTCTCTTTTCTACTTTTATTATCGAGTTGCGTTGGCTTCTTGTCCTTGAAAGCATCGGCTGCTGATGCGCAACATTGGAGGTCACGCTCAATTTACCAGGTGACGATTGATATCTTTCTTCCGAGTATGGCAGTGTACTTAACAGCATCCTAGGTCATGACAGATCGGTTCGCTCTTCAGGATGTTAGCAATGGCACTGCGTACAATGTTCCCTGCGATACCTCTGCGCTCCAGTACTGTGGTGGAACGTGGAGAGGTATCATTGATCATCTCGATTATATCCAAGGCATGGGTTTCGATGCTGTATGGATCTCCCCACCGTTTTCCAATATCGATGGCCAGACTCCGATGGGCGAGGCTTACCACGGGTGCGTTGGCAGTATCACTCGCTCTGCCCCGGGACTCGGTGTGCTGAGGACCACCCAGTCATTGGCCCCAGGATCTCACCTCACTCAACGCTCATTTTGGTACGGTCAACGACCTGAAGAACCTCAGCAACTCGCTTCACGCGCGAGGGATGTTCCTCATGGTCGACGTCGTTGTCAATCACATGGTATCCCCGGACCTTTTCAACACTACCGCTGTGGAGCTCGCCATGACGAACACGACCAAGCCTGTTACGAACACGACGAACGTCAGCCCTTTTGCCGATATTTCTGATTTCCATCCGCCCTGCTGGATCACGGATTACAACAACCAGACCGAGGTGGAGCAGTGTTGGCTGGGGAGCGAGAACATGCCATGGGCAGACGTGGACACAGAAAACGCAGAGGTTGTGGGGACGCTCAACGGCTGGATCAGCGATGTCATCCGAGATTTCGGGGTAGACGGGCTCAGGTTGAGCACGGTCAAGTATGTTTCGAAAGACTTCTGGAACACCTTCACGACGCAGGCAGGCATTTTCACCCTGGGGGAGGTGAGTGGCGTGTGGAACAAACGAGAGGCGGCTGACCGGCTTGGAAGGTGTATTCCGGCGACGTCAATTATGTCGGTCCCTATACCGGTGAGCTGAAGGACTTTTTCACCGCCGAGATGAATGCGCCATTGACGTCGCGAAAGATGCGATGAACGCTGTTCTGGACTATCCTACCTGGTTCGAGCTCGTCTCCGCGTTTGCGTCACCGAACGGTGACTTGAACGCGCTGAAGAGCATCGTGCAGCAATCGCAAAAGATGTATACCAGTGGTGCCTTTATGACGGGATCGTTCTTGGAGAACCATGACCAAGCCCGGTTCAACTCGCTGACGAGTGATCCTGTGGTATGAGCAACTCTGCACACTTGTCCGAGGGGTCGGCTGATGGGGCGAGCACAGCTTCGAGCGAATGCCATCGTGTGGCCATTTGTTCACGACGGTATCCCGGTGCTTTATTACGGCAAGTCATGATAGTTTCGTGAGACGATGTATTCATGGGCCATCAGGGCAAGAACAAGGGCTCTCTGGAGGCCAGCCACCAAACAACCATGAGGCGTAGGTCAACTTTTGTGGTTGGACAGCATGACGGTGGGGCTCACTTTGGTCGTAGATTGTGGCACACCCGATATGACTCCGAGCATCCTCTCTACACGACGGTCACCGCGCTAAACCAGGCTAGAAAGGCAGCCGTTGCCTCTGAAAAGTATTTTTTGACGACGCCGGTTAGTCGTTCTGTCATTCAGTTCGGAACGGAGTCAAACGAGGATGATGGTCAGATGCAATTCTTGGACGCCAATTCGTCAAATACGCTCGTCGTTTCGAAACCGCCCCTGCTGGCGCTTCTGACCAATGTTGGTAGCCAGCGGACGAGCCCGGTCCAGTGGAATGTGACGCAATCCGTGTTCAAGGCCGGGCAGCCACTTGTGGACGTGCTGACCTGTCGTTCGCTCACGGCGGACACAAACGGGGGTGTTTTGATCCAGTCGAACGGAGGGATGCCCAAAGTATGATCGCCAGGTGCACGCTCGCGTGATCGAATTCTCCTAACTGCTGTTTCCCAGGTGCTCTTACCGGTGACATCACTTCGAGGCACAACGCTGTGTCCGCAGACCTTGGTCTCGGAGATCGGAAATGGCGGACGCCGTGCCATTGGTAATACGGTGCCGTTGTCGACGGCTGTTTTGTCGCTGTCCGTGCTGGCGGCCGCCACCTTTGTTTGTGATATTTTCATTTTCTAGCGCCCGGTTGTCCCTGTGGAATGTTTTCGTGCTGCTCTGCTTTGCCGTTCGTCCGAGCCTGACGCTGCTAGTCACTAGATTTACGTATTCCGACGCACCCGGGCTAGTTAGGAACAGTGTCTTACACCTTGACTCACGCTCTTTTCTCATACGCTCATACAGTAGTATATGCTATCGGTCGACTAATCTTGAGTTGTATTTCGCTTTGGTGGCTCCGTCCCTCGTTTTTTTGCAAATCGGAGCGCAGTTTTTTCGTCGAGAGCTCCGCCGGGGGAATGCGATCGTCATGGACTGCTGATGACTAATCACCACGAGTGACCAAGCATCGGCTTACGATACGACGGCGTTACCCACCGCACCGCGAAGGCTCTGATTATAAAGGCGTCCTTCATCATTGGCCAGCCGGGCGTCTCTCACTCCTCCTCCTCTTCGACCAGCCCACCCAACCGCACCCATGGTCGCCATCAGATCCCCACAGGACCTCTACGCAACACACGTGGTGTCCTCTCGCGGCTACCCTCTCTGGACGCCGGAGCCGAGCGCCAACCACAGTCTGCCCTTGTCCTATCAAGACGGGTACGGGCTCAGGATTGGAGACGTCGGCGTCGTCGTCCCC
>JBBPTT010000312.1:0-29819 GCA_038094175.1 Boletellus aff. lepidospora
AAAGGCCCAGCCTGCGGGCGCTGCGCCGTCGATCGCAAAACCGTCAGCGACAGTCGCTGGACATGGACCTCGACACCGGCCACCCAAGGCGCACGCCGCCAAGGGGGATACACCCGCACCTTCGTTGTCTGCGCCCACGACGTCTGGGCCTGGCGCCCATTCTCACTCTCCACAGGGTCCAGCGTCATCCGCGCCTGCCACCGCGGACAACATACCCCCTGGCAACCCCGGACCTGTTCCTGCGCAAGGTCCACGCAAAGGCCGTCCTGTGGTCGGACTTGGTCGTCAGTTTGAAGCGGCCCTCAGTGGCGCTGGTGTGGCCATCCCTTCGGGCCCGGGCGGCGATCGCAAGAAACGCGAAAAAGGGGGCGAACCTGGGCACGGGGCAGGCGGAAAAGGGAAACATCGCGAGGACACTCCCTCTGGTGTGGCCGTACCGAGCATTCTGCAGCGTCCAGAGGTGGGCGGTGGACCGGACGTGGTGATCATGCAACGGCCGCACTCGCCAAAGGTGGAGAGCTTGGAGCACGGTGCCGCAGAAGGCGGTGGTGGCGCCGGTGCCAATCCCGGTCCTAATCCCGGTTTTGGGAGGGGCAGTGGGAGGAGGGGGAGGGGGAGGGGAAGAGGCGGGCACCGCGGTGGATAGATGATGATGACAACGATGTACGTGTCTAGTGCTGAGAGGATGGAGTGCTAATGCCACGTTTCGTAGGATTTGCACCTCCCAAGGAACGGATCACACCCATTGGACATGCGACGTGGCACTGTACCCATGCTCGCTCGCTGCGGCACGCGTCTCAAATTTTTTTCTTGCAAGGCTATTCAAATTTGAACGGGACGGTCGGATGTCGTCTCTCGCACTACCCTTTATCGTGCAGGGGATTGAGAAACAAGTCGCTCGTTATCACAAGACGGTCGAGCGTACGACCCTCTGGAGAAAGCTCAACGCAGTATATGGTAGTCTCTCGCAACTTTTCATACCCCATTTTTGAAACCCATAGTCTCTTTCAAATACATCTATTTCCGAGATTGACAGGCTACTTTTTTTCGCGCATGACTGGCGGTACCACCCTGACCCGTGCACTCTCTGAAACTTGGACTGACACTGAGTGGTACCGGTCATGACTATTCGAATATAATTTGTTGGGTGATGGAATTTTGAAATATCAACATGGGAGAGCGTGACTCCTGATCCAGGCGTATTGTTGATGGAAGCAGACGGCCGTCCACAAGGATGTCTGGCGAGACGGCAGGGTTGTCGATCGCACAATGTCACAACACAGGACACGCTGGCTGAATATCGTTCCGAACGTAGATAGAAAGTGTGGTGCTGGCAATTTGCCCCAGATACGCGGGAGTCAGTAAGAGTAGCACTTTGCTCAAGGGGACTTGTATAATTTAAAGATCGCTACCGTGAACTGGGGATGCAACAATTCGCATGGTCGTCCAGAATTTCGTGACAAGGAAGTCAGCTTTTAGTTCACAACAGTGGTAGATGTCGCCCAAGGACAGGTCAAGGATCGTTACAGTCGATGGTAACGTTACAATATACCTGCGCTCAACCCGGAACATCGAACACGGTACGCACAACATGGTCAGGTTTGCGGCCAGTATGCTTGACGAGTCCGATGTAATCGAGTTCGTGCAGCGAACGAATGAAGCGCGCCTGTGTTTCTAATCTCCATTTTTCAAGCTGTTCCTCGTTCTCGGGATAATATCGATCCTCCGTCTGTCGTTGCTTTCCTTTTCGTTGACTGGGAGTTCGTGTCAGTGCACCGTGGACGACTGGTTCGCTTCTTGTACGTTGCTTTTGGGCTTCCAGGACGACCTTGAACGACTCAAACCAGTCGAACACATTGATCATCTTCCCACTCTCTAGGTAACGATGGAATAGAATACTGGTATCAGGCAGGCCCAAAAGGGTCTCCTCGTCATCGGTGACTTCACTGTCCGTTGGAACGATCGTGCCATAGTCTTGGGGATACAACAAACCAGAGAATATTGAGGCACGCAGAGAAGGATTAAATAGCTGTGGAGAATTGAACGAATCAGTCAAAACACAGAACTTTGTTGACCATACCTCGGAGGGGAAGGGGGTAGAACCAGTGTACCATATATCCCACAGGGGTAATTCTTCGAAAGTGACAAAGCGATGTCTACGGCAGGCGTGTATGTTAATTTTGGTTCGCAGGGTGGGGAAGACCTTGCCCACGCACTGAAAATACGGAAGCAGCCAGTTTCCGACCGTTTCTGCTATATCTCGTGCTTCCTCTTGTTCGCTGTTGTGGCTACCGCAAAATACACGGGCAGTATCGATCCGCGATACAATTTCGCTCTCCGCGGCCCTCACCTGACCCGGAACCCCAGCAAAAAAATCCTGTAAATCGGACAGGAGCGCCTCCAGTTGGTCTAGCCGTAATTTTCTGGAAGGAGTAGGTGGTTAGCTCGAGTAACACACGATGTCGATCGCTTACTTTACTAGGGCACACAGATACCTATAAGAGGTCCCAAGGCGACCCCTCAGAGCCATACACATTAGTTCAACAAGTGTTTTTTCGTCCTTGTAACCAATTGAAACCATGAAGCTTTGTACGACCAAAAAAATTCGAAAGGCCACACGCAGCAGTTTTGATCCTTTCTGGAAGGTAAGTCGAGCCGCCCGGATGAGGCCAAGCAACTCATCCACACTGCTAGTCCGCCAGATAGCAGAGTCTTCTTGAATTAAGGATGAACTTTGAACCCGAGCCAGAAGGTAGTCGAGAAAGAGAGCCGAGCAGGGGGCATTCAGGTCTCTGGATGCAAGTTTTTTCTCGCTGAGAAAAATAGTCAGGGGTTCTTCGAAATGCTTCATATGGGCCAGCTGGCATTATGATTAAGAAACAAGCCCACAGGGTGTTAACAGGGACTATCACCTGCAGGATAGATATTAGGCCATCAAGAGACGGTGAATGCCTCCTAAAGAAGTCGACGACAAACTCGATCGCCCCTGGCCCCAGGACGAGGTCGGGATCGAACTCGACGTCAAAAAATGTCTGACTAAACGCTCAAACTGGACGATGAACCGATCGTAGAGCAACTTGCCTTGAGCAATACATCATGGAGGACGTCCTGGTTCGTTGAGAACGAACAACTCCGAACCTGGAGGCGAGACAAGGTTGACCGAGAGTAAGTAGCATGAATATACGATGGTGTCGGTGGAGATGTCGTGGAAAGAATGAAAACCAGAGGGAGTCGAGGAATGGCGAGGCTATGGAACGATGTCAGGGTCGTTGACCAAGGCAAAGTAGGGACCAATCACCTGGAAATCTCGAAGAGATCCTGCATAACGAGAGGGTCAAACTGCTCAAAATCATGTAAAATAGCAACCAGGCGGGTTGTATTACTATCTGACCCTGACGACGCCTGGTTAGCGCTGACACTGACATATATTCAGCACATCCCTACCTCTCGATTCACAAAGTGCGTCCAGCCACATCTGAAGCAGATTAATATCAGTGGTGGACAAAGAACTTGCAGGTTTGCGCTTGACGAAATCTATGAAAATATTAGGGCACATGGGTCGAAGAAGCTGCGAGCACATGCCTAGCTCTTCCTCGGTTTTGTTAATAAAGCCGGTAATGAGTGTCTTCATCGCAGACGTGAGGTTCGGGCAATCTTGAGGAAAGAGATGGGTGACAATGTGAACGCCGGTAGTGTCAAAGAGGTCATCCTGGCCCTCTGTTTCGAGACGAGCTGAGATTTCGTCAAAGATCGACGAAGATGCACCATAGACTAGTACTCTTGTTAGTCATGGCATCTGTATTTCCACAGGATGCCTACCCGTCACCGATATGGCTGGCACTTCCGGGTATGGCAGATTTGGAAGTGTGTCCATATAGGACTTGTTGACCAACTCTGATACTTTATCTACGATTGGTGCATGGAGAGCGTGGATCAATTCCTGAAAATTTTCAGTACACGCGCGTATATGCTGCTTAAGGCTTACCTGGACACGTTGTAGGCACCTTGACCATGCCGCTTTGTATGCAGCCATGCGTAATTTGTAGCCGTTTGGAAGGTCTCTGTCCGGGAACAACGTGTAGTATTCGACATCGTCCATGTCTGGTATCCTTGAGAGTGAGCGAAACGCTGCCTGAGGTGTGGCATGCACCTTACCTGGCTCCCGAAGTGGAATGTAAATGCTCGTCTGTCGGCTTCGTCAAGTACGGGTACAGGTTCCTGCCGTTCTGACACAGACCTGGTGGGTGTCATCCATGGCAACGTTGAGCGTTATTCGAATACTAGAAGAGCGGATGACGAGAAAGTGCGGGTCGAAGAGCCTAGTCGTGCACAATATTGTACTTTGAAGTGCGCCTGCCCTAAGTGGCCCGTAATCGAACGCGTCGCGACGCGTGCGTGTCTTTCCCACTACCTCCACGAACGACGCCCAGATGTCCTCCCCGCCGAGAGTTGATTTCCCAACGTCCGACATCGATGATGTCGACATGGACGGGCCCTCGCAGTCCAGTCCGCGACGGCTCTTCTTCCCTGGAAGCGATCCTGCCACTCCGCTGGCCAAGCGCGTCGGCCGTTTCACTCCACTCGGGACACCGAGAAATCGCAGGGGTGATATCCATTCCTCCCTCACGTCCACTACGCCCCGTCGCGCTGCGCGAAGAGCATACCACAACGACTTATTGAGCGACAACCCTAATTCGGACGCAACACATCTATCCATTCCACCCTCATCCGCGCCGAACCTCTCCGCACCTGCTGCCCCAACCGATGAGCCCGACGAAATACGTGCAATATGGGGCACCACCGTCAATCTCGCAGAGACGATGAAGCTCTTCCGCGAATTCCTCCGTGGATTCAAACCAAAGTACCGTGCTCTGCACGATCGAGAACAAAATATACGTACAACTGCATTCAGCACGCCAGCAGAAGCAGAGGTTGTCTTATACGAGGCGCAGCTACGGACTATGCGGCAGACGGGACAGACCAACTTGAATTTGGACATGATCAACTTGTTCGCTTACCCTCCTTGCAAGAAGCTATTTGGACAGCTCCAGAAGTACCCTCAGGAAGTGATACCTGCAATGGATCAAGTACTCAAGGATCTTATGTTGGAAATTTCTGACGAAGACCAGCAGGCTGGTGCAGAGGGCATGCGGGGAGAACAAGGTGACGAAGAAATCGCCGATATCATGGGCAAGGTGTACAAAGTACGACCCTTTGGACTCCAGTCTGTCAACATGCGCGAACTCAATCCAGGCGGTAAATTGGTCTCTTTACTTTGTCTGCATAGTGATCGTGAAATGGCTTTGTAGACACCGACAAGCTCATCTGCATCAAGGGTCTTGTCATACGCGCCACTCCTGTTATCCCAGACATGAAAGTTGCGTTTTTTCGGTGCCTTACCTGTTCCCACACCGTCCAAGTCGAAATTGACCGTGGCAAGATCGAGGAACCTGGTCGTTGTCCCCGTGATGTCTGCGCATCCGTTGGTACTATGTCGCTCATACATAATCGCTGCGAATTTGCGGACAGACAAGTTATCAGGCTGCAAGAAACTCCAGATGCAGTGCCCGATGGCCAGACGCCCCACACTGTTTCGCTAAGCGTGTATGACGAATTGGTTGACCTGGCAAAACCTGGTGACCGGCTTTCTGTCACTGGAATCTTCAGGAGTGTGCCGGTCAGGGTGAACCCTCGCCAGCGGACAATGAAGAGTCTCTTCAAGACGTACCTTGACGTCGTGCACATTCAAGTTGAAGATACCATCGGAGGCGCGCAGACACGAAAAGTCCGCGGAGTAGAACTGGAGGCGAAGCTCATCGAACTCAGCAGAAGGCACGATTTATATGAACTCCTCGCACGATCACTTGCCCCATCTATCTGGGAGATGGATGATGTCAAAAAGGGTATACTACTTCAGCTGTTTGGTGGAACGAACAAGAGTATTGCAAGGGGTGGCGGAGGTGGAGGTCCACGGTATCGTGGTGATATCAACGTTTTGCTTGTTGGCGATCCCGGCACTAGTAAATCTCAAATCCTACAGGTAAACCCCCATCACTGCTTTCAATCGAGGAAGCTCAACTTGTTCATAGTACGTGCACAAAATCGCACCTCGAGGAGTGTATACATCTGGAAAAGGGTCATCAGCAGTTGGCCTTACTGCATATGTTACTCGAGATCCGGACTCGAAACAACTTGTTCTAGAAAGGTGAGTTAGGCCCGATGTACCTCCTTTCCTCTTGACTGATGGCGTACCCAGTGGTGCTCTTGTTTTAAGTGATGGTGGTGTCTGTTGTATTGACGAATTTGATAAGATGTCAGACGGGACTCGCAGTGTTTTGCATGAAGTTATGGTCAGTCTACGAACCGGAGACCAGCGACCACGACTCATTGGATGTAACCAGGAGCAACAAACTGTTTCGATAGCAAAAGCTGGTATCATTACTACATTGAACGCTCGCACCTCCATCCTTGCTGCAGCTAATCCAGTCGAGTCAAAGTACAATGTCGACCTGCCTATCACTCGAAACATCGATCTTCCCCCAACTCTCATATCACGATTTGACCTCCTGTATCTGGTCTTGGACCGCGTTGACGAGACACTAGATCGACAGCTGGCCCAACACCTGGTCGGACTATATCTTGAAGATGCCCCGAATACTGGAGGATATGATGTCTTGGTCGGTTCAGTTCGAGCTTGGAGGGCATGTGGGAACTTACCTCGCGACTTAGCCTTTCGAAGAACTCTCGGCATACATAGAGTACGCTCGAACGCATATCCAGCCCGTCCTGAGCTCGGAAGCAAGCGACGAACTGGTTGCATCCTATGTCTCTCTTCGTGCTGTCGGAGCCAATGAGCCTCGCGCAGCTGAGAAGCGCATCACCGCGACCACTCGTCAGCTAGAAAGTATGATCCGCTTGTCCGAAGCGCACGCTCGCATGCGATTCGCCGCGCACGTCGAGCTCCAAGACGTTCGAGAAGCATGTCGGCTTATGCGTGAGGCGATCCGGACGAGCGCGATGGACCCACGGACAGGTAAGATTGATATGGGCCTGCTGAACACGGGCACTGGGGTCGGGCAGAGGAAGCTACGTGACGACATGCGCAAGGAGCTGTTGGCTATGTTGGATGGCGCTGGTGGAGCAAAGAGTCGTGGTGTCCGGTGGGGAGATGCGATCAGGCAATTGGGCGAGCAAAGCAGCATTCGCGTGGACGCGGTCGAGTTTGCAGAGGTTATCAGGGCACTTGAGAACGAAGGGATAATTGCGGTCGTCGGAGACCGGGACAGACGGATGATTCGAAGGGTGGAGGGAGGGTAAAAGACGTGGTGTCGTGTGTGTATTTCTTACGTCCCGGGCCAACCTTTTTTTTTTCTTTGGGTTTGCGCGTAACTTCAAACTGCCGCTTGCATTTCACGATGCTCGGTCTCGGGCGTCTGGCGACACGCAGGACTTGGCAGGCGGGCAGACGAGTGCCAGCAAGCCATGGCCATATCGGGCCAGCCACTGCACGCGTCCGCGTCAGCGATCATAATCTCGCACCAGCGAGCAGCGGAAGAGCTCGCACACGACGACACCTCGCCACCACCCCAGCGGCGAGACGTGCAGAACCACTCTCCGACATTCACTTGGACTTCAGATTCCCCTCGGATCCCTCAATGGCCTCCCTGACGCCCCCGCAGCCCCCGCCGAGCTGGCAGCACACCGTCGAAGAGGTCGAGCGCCTGACCACAGAGATCCTCGCGAAAAACCAGCAGGTCAGCGATGACCTCGTCCGGCTGCCCGAGGACGAGCTCGGTTTCGACAACGTAAGCACACTCACACCCCGTTGGTCTCTTCCTTGTCTGATCGTGCATCCGTTCGCAGGTGTTTCGTGCGCTCGCCGATGCCGATGCCGAGTTCGACGTTGCTTTCGAACCGCTTGCCTTTTATCAAAACGTCTCGACAAGCAAGGCGCTCCGCGATGTCTCTATGAAATCCGAGGAACGCGCGCGCAAGTTTACGAACCAAGAGTCGATGCGCGAGGACTTGTACAAGGCCAAGGTCACCGCAGAGGCCAACCTACGTAGGACCGGCGTCTGGGACACGCTGAGTGCCGAGCAGAAACGACTCGTCGAGAAGATGCTCCTCGATGGCAAGCGGGCCGGGTTGGCCCTCGAGAGGCAGGAGGACAAGGAGAAGCTCAGGCGTCTCAAGGATGAGCTCTCGGACGCGTGCTTAAAGTTTACGGTACGTGGTCGAACCTTGCCTCTATGAGTCGAGTGTTGAATCTCGCGCGATCTCGCAGCAAAACTTCAACGAAGAGAGCGTAAGGCGTTCACCTCGCTTTTCCTCGCTGCTCGACCTAACGTGCCGCACAGGGTCGTATCATTTTCACAAAGGAAGAACTTGACGGTGTTCCGGCGGACGTGATCTCCGGGTATACCCAACGTACAGAGGGCGATAAAGTGTTGTACGAAGTCACGTTCAGGACGCCAGACATCTTCCCTCTCGTGAGTGTCGTCTGGCGATTGGATTGTGGAGTCAATTTAATGGTGCGCCCTAGTTCAAATATGCCAACAACCCGAAAACGCGTCAGGCAGCTGTCGAGGCCCACGAGGGCAGGCTGGCGAACAATGTCGAGTATCTGAATACCGCTCTCCGGTTGCGCAGGCAGATTGCTGAGATCCTGCAATATAAATCCTGGGCGGACTACATCACAGAGGTCAAGATGGTCAAAAGTGCCGCCAATGCAAAGGAGGCATGTCACCCCAATATTCATGTTTCTGTGCATTTATCGCACATCCGCATGTAGTTTTTGGACGAGCTCAAAAGCCATCTTGATCCCCTTGGCAAAAAAGAACGCGACACCCTTCTCGCGCTTAAAAGGGAGGAGCACATCAAGCATAAGTTGCCAATTGACAACAACTTTTACATTTGGGATTATAGGTACTTACCTTGTGTCTGTTCCTCTGTTCGTGCCTGATTGTACATGCCAGATATTACGATCGCCTCTATGTGGAGCGCAACCTGAGCCTCGATGACTCCCTCGTCAAAGAGTACTTCCCGGTGTCTGTTGTCGTTCCCGCCATTCTCGATATATACCAGAACCTCCTTGGGGTCAGATTCGTAGAGATCAAGGGCGAGGCTCGTGATGTATGGCACCCAGGTGGGTTTTTGCAGCAAGCCAAGCCCGCTCAACAAGCAACTGATGTCCATGCAGAAGTCCAACAGTTTGCCGTGTGGGAAAAGGACGCTAAGGACGAGTCGGATTTCGTCGGGTACTGTTACCTCGATCTCTTCCCTCGCGGTACGGAGTTGTGATGCCTCGATATGATCAGACACGCTCATTCTCAAAAACTTAGATGGGAAATACTCACACGCTGCCGTGTGGGGCCTCCTCCCAGGCTACGAGCTCTCCAATGGAAAACGACACTATCCCTTGACAGCTATGGTTGCGAATCTCGCGAAACCAACGCCGGAGCGGCCTGCGCTCCTGCGGCACGACGACGTCACAACATTCTTTCATGAAATGGGACATGTCTTCCATGGCTTACTGAGTCGGACAAGGTATGCGCGATTCCATGGAACAGCTGTGGCGCGCGATTTCGTCGAAGCACCGTCGCAGATGCTCGAGAACTGGTCCGTCATTGTCTTTGTTTCGTAGGGACATTGTGATTGAGCGTGTGTTAGGTGCTGGGAGCCCGAAGTGTTGAAGAAGATGTCTAGCCATTACGAGACGCAGGAGCCATTGTCGGACGAGCTGATCGACAAGATCATCAAGAGGTCAGTCTGAATTGCCATCCCACGCGTAATGGTATTCATCTAGCTCGTAGTCGCTACGTCAACGTTGGATTGTACTATCTTCGCCAGCTGTTCTTCGCCAACTTTGATTTGTTGGTGCACAACAATAGTTTGGACGTGAATACAGACTACACAAAGCTGTGGAACGACCTGAGACAGGAGATCTCGCTCGTCAAGAGGGTCAAGGATGAACCAGGACAGGGTACCTTTGGTCACATTGTTGGCGGATACGATGCTGGGTACTACGGGCAAGTCTCTTTTACTCCCTCGAGTGTATCTTTTACTCTTTTTGTTGTTGACTTTTTTGCATGTTGTAGATACACTTATTCGCTCGTGTTCGCCTCGGACATGTATGCCACCGTGTTCAAAAAGGCACCACTGGATCCCGAGCTGGGCAAGTTGTACCGTGACAAGATCCTTCTTGTGGGTGGGAGCCGAGACGACATGGACTCGCTCAAGGTATGTCGGACACCGACCTCGTGCGCGCGGCGCCGTTGACTGACGATTGGGATAGGACTTTTTGGGACGCGAACCGAACCCGAGGGCGTTCATTAATGAGATTGAGCAAAGCGGTGCGCAAGCGTCCAATTTGTGAAGACGAGGGAAAGCAGCTCGAGTGTATTATAGCGTGTGGTGATACAACAAACCTGTGTAACTTGAAACTCGAGTCCGAGCAGGGGTAGTTGGTTGTGATACAAGACGAGTGCAGCAGGGTGTTGCTGACACTCACCCACCGATATAATGGACGGCCCGGACGCGCCGAGCGAAGGCTGATCTCTCCATTTCCCGACTGCTTCATGTACACGCAAACACTATCGTTCCACGCTACGATGGGGACAAAGACACATCCTATTCCGCTTCGCCGAGGGAAGCTTCTGCCTCCACAGTGCGCTTGATCTCCTCTTCTACCTTTTGGGCCACCTCCGGATGTTCAAGCGCCCACTTGAAATCAATCACGAGAGGGTGATCGATCTGCGCCGCCTGGGGTGGTGGCGGATTCTCGACTCCAACTTCCTTAATATAAGTCTCCCAGTGCTGCGAGTCGAGAATCTCGAGGAACTCCTCGATATTCTCCGGCGTGGCAGGAGGAGGGCCGCGAGCAAAGTACTGGCTCGGGAGGGGCTTGTACAACACACCCGAGGACCTGGACAAGAACACACCCAACGCAACCGTGTTTTGCACGCGAGGAAGCACGGGCTCGCCATAGAGGGTGGGAATGTTGAGCAAGTTCTGCTCGACGGAGACGGACCTGTCAGGAGACCAAGCCTGAGGTACCGCATCGAGTCTGTTCACCAGGTTGAGGTTCCACCCTTGGTAGCTAGCCGCCCCGGGCGACTTGCGGGGCGGCAGTGTCTGGACAAAGAGGTCGGCGAACGTTGTGTTTCCAGGACTGAGCCCCGCGACAGGGTACGTTAAAGTGCGATCAGCGGGGATGTGCCCTGCCAGGACGAGGGCAAGTGCGAGGGAGGGAGAAAGGGTGCCGCCAAGGCCGTGTCCGGCAGCAATGAACCTTGGGGCCGCAGATTTGTCTAGATTCGTAATAAAGTCGAGGAGCGTCACGGACGTGGCGTCGGAGGGCTTCGATGGTGTGGTGACGCCAGGGGTGGTGAGCAGCAAATGCACCGTGTTGACTGTCCCTGTAGCGATGTATGCCTTGTCGGCAGCAACGTCCTTGGACGCCACCGCTGGAGGGTTCTGGAGTCCACTAGCTACCTAGGCCTTGAAGTCCGTGACAGTGTTGACTGCAAGGTTTTCCTTCCACCGCACATATAGAGACTCTCGCGGTGTGTTGGCGATGGCAAGGACGTGGGTCGGGTGTTCGGAACCATTCTCAAATTGTAGACGTGGATGAAAGGCTATATACTACGAGTTGTGAGGTGGGGTTTCGGTACCTTTCGGCTTGTTCTTTAGTACGACAGGCCCCCATACGAGCTGCCATCCACCAATGGTCGGAAGAATTTCGATCAACCGACACTGAAGGATCGCCTGGAGGGTTGGTTGGTCACCCTTGACACCATTGACCAACGTGCTGAGGACAGACAAGGAAAAAACTTGCTGGAAGACGTCGAACGGCATTCAGATCCTGAATAATACACGTCGTGGGTCATTAAAACCTGGGGCATGTCGAAAGGTGGACGCACTCTGGAACTGTACAACAAATCTGTACTTGGCTGACGGACCTTGTGTTCTTAAATATGCTTTCCACAGGAACGCATGCTGTGGACCGTGTCCGACGATGGCGGAAAGGAAACAAGTTGCTTGCCAGTGGAGCCGACAAGGATCATGAAGACGACACCTAGTCATGATATCAAGGTCCAAGGGTGAGGAAATGCAACTTTCCCTCTCTCAAGTTACTCTGCCTTGAGCTTGTTCGACACGGATAGAACGATTTTGGGTCCCACAGGTAGCATTTATCCACGCTCGTGAGACGAGAAATCGGGTAGTTGAAAACGAACCATGCGAACAAGAACCAATTTTCGAGCGATCCAGAGTCTAGTCAGGAACGACATACTTGGCCGTCTGTGCGATTGCCAGTTCGATGGTTTCACGGGCGGTTGGAGTGTGCTGGCCGGGTCGCGGATACCCGAACAGGATGGCTGGAGCGATCCAACACGGCGCCTGCAACAGCGGCAGCAACGAGTCCGGTGTGCGGGACATTTGCACTGCCCGACCGGTCAACTTGCCGAGCAAGCGCAAGTTCAAGACGTGCAGTGGCAGAATTACAAGGCCAAGTGCCGTGCCAGCACTGAATCGTGCCGGTCATTTTTGAAGCAGTGAATCCACCCAAAATCATTGGCATGGGCAATGGGCAGGCAGAGACGTTCAAATCGTGTATTCCACCGGGGGCGTTTTTGCGGGCCCGCGGCGCTCACTCTCTGACCCAGGATCTGTCTTTGGTGCTGGCGACGTCGCCTATCTGCCAGCAGCTAGCGTACACCAAATTGCGCGGTAGTGGGGAGTACGCATCATCCCTCGGCGGATTGGTGGTTTTGTTCATCTACCAGTTTGTACACACCTTTTTTTTTCCGTTTAGCGTCGGTTCATGTCTTCGGCCGCTTATGGGAGTGCTTCAACGCCTACGAGCGAGCGCAATGCCACACACCTTTAGAATGCTCCATTAATGAGTTGTGTCAGTGCCGCGAGAAAGATTGTCGATATTATCTGCAGACGCATGAGGATGCATCCGGCAACACCCCTAGACATCTATGCAACACCCCGGGTAGAGCAGGAGACCGAAGCTAAGTGCAAGTGAGCTTGCGAAGCTTTGGGCCATCCATCGTGAGTGCCCTTTCGACGGACAGGTTGTCCTGAGAGACAGTCATGTTGAGGCATTCGCTATAGCAGACTTGGCTAATACCTAGCTGAATATTGTACCAGCATTGCGGAGCATGCGCTGGGCAGGCCGCTCACTCCCAAGACACTCTTGAACTGCCATCAGGTCACACTTTGACTCTCTCCGACTTCACGCCCTGCCTGCACAGTCGGAGCCGGTGAAGGCAGAACGAAGTCTGAGAGAGTATATGGAACAAGGGGCCCAGACCTGATGGGAAGTCGTCGATCATCTTCTTCATACAACCACTTTCGGCCAGGTTAGCTGCACTGCCTGCACAAAGTCAATACGGTGCCAGAATATGAGATAAATTCAGAGATGTGGGCGAGCGAGAGTTACCTCTTCCTCGACCGACACAACCGAAGTAGGGATGCTGTCGGTGAAGCAGGAAATTACGGCAACTTGAATTCGAACGGGACTGCGACAGACGGGGACATCAGCAGCAGCGCTGTATTTGTTGTTTGCCACGGTCGAGTTATCAAATAATTAGAGGACAAGTAAGAGGTAGAGAATTTGCTGATCATTCTTGCATCATCCGACCAGTCTTATGAGGGCGGGTGGCCGAGATGGATTAGATTGTGGGTAACGATAAATACCATGGAGACCTTGAAAGGTCGTGCGAGTGCGCTATGACGTAAGTCTGTGCCAGCAAGCCCCCCTACCGTGACTGCGTCCCCCGTGCCGCTGTGCGACAAAAGCCCTATACCTTCAACATTGCCATATGAGGCTGTCGGTTTTGTATACTTACAAGTCAATCAAAATAAGCAGAGGAAACAGAGGAATATACATTGTCTGCCTCAATATCGCGTCTGGTCAAAGAGGTTCACCTGAAGTTCAGGGAATAGGTGGGAGCAATTGGCGCTTGCCAGCTTAACTTGAACGCCTGAAGCATCGTTGCGGAGAGTAGCCTCGAGCAAGAGGGGAAAACACCCAATGCATTCCAAAAATCGCTGCCAAGACAAGACGAGAGGGTGGGGGGTGCGGTGCAATAGCTTCACTCACCCCTAGTTCAGCATTCAGCGCTG
The DNA here is from genome assembly GCA_038094175.1 of Boletellus aff. lepidospora. Classification (NCBI taxonomy): domain Eukaryota; kingdom Fungi; phylum Basidiomycota; class Agaricomycetes; order Boletales; family Boletaceae; genus Boletellus; species Boletellus aff. lepidospora. Next base: position 14,137 of record JBBPTT010000312.1, read on the forward strand.
CCCCACGCGACGGCCAGCATTCGAGAATACTGGTACAGGCATCCAGTTCGCTGACACTCCATGGATGTTCTGGTGATCTGCGACAGATGTCAATGACGTCTTGGTGGGTGAGCCCTCCTGCGCAGACATATTGAGACTCGGGAACGGGCGGATCCCTGAGAACGAACAGGCACGCCACAGTGATAGAGTAGTTTTGGAGAGTCAGCAGGGATGGCAGAGGGCAAAGATGTTGTCTGGGCGAGAAGATGGCACATCGACAGTTGAATAACCCCAAGTGAACGCGTGGTCGGATGATTACTACGGGCCTGAGCGTGCGACCATACTAGCGAGTCAGGCTCTCCGCTCAAACACGGTGTGCAACTTTCGAAGCCTCACAACCACTTGAACCCTTCATAATGTCATCTTGTTCAAACAAGTTTCGGATGCGTGGCGTGGTTGCGGTCGAGCGAGATATACGTTCATTGTTCTATCGTTCATCCCAATTTCACTCGCACACACCACACCGTCGTCGGCAGCCTTGAACGTGCGGTGCGGGATTAGGTTTCACTTACAACCAACTCTCGGAAAGGTGTCCTTCCACTCGCACTTGTTTCATCGCAGAAAACCCCAGCATACGCTATTTCGGATCACGTTCGATGGAATCTACAGATCAGTACGTGCACACACTGATAAATACAGGTGTCAGGATCAACGTCTATTAAAACACTATTATCCCATCTATCACTCGCCAGCGCCCAGCGCCGATCTCTGCCTTGGCGAGAGTCAAACTTTACATGGACTGCCTTCTATCACATCTAATTCAATCACCTCTGAGTAATCTAGCGAGTCCTTATTGAGCTGCCCTGATACAATGTCCGCGAACGCGACCACAGACACGGCCTCGTCTTCGCTGTCGATCGGTTGCGACATCATGCCGAACCCGCTGTCGACATGCGAACCGCCACGGACCTCACGGTCATACATCTCTCGCACGGAGATGATGAACCGAGGCAGCAGGGGGCATGTGGTTATGCAGCCAATCACCTTGAGGACGGTCATAGCTCTAGGACTGTTTGTCAAAATCCCGTTCGGGTGGACATAAATGATATTGTAAAACAAGGTTCTAGTGGTAGAGCACATCAAAAGGTCAGTCTTTCGCACAGAGACGGAGGGAGGGCGGATGGGTGTATGACGATGACGAACAAAACAAAGGAGGGCGGAGAGACATGCAAGTGGAAGACGTACGCAGCAAAATAGAGTATCCCGTGCTTTGTGAAAAGTTTGATGTACCGATTTAGCTGCAGATGCCTCCTTGCCTGAAACATCTCGTATGACCTCCTCACGGTCACGGCGAGAGCAAGGGCAAACAGCAAAACATGTAGAATGTACCGTGGAGTCATCAGAGCATATGTGTAGATGTTCCACGGGATGTTCCATTCAACAAGGCAAAAGGAAGTATCCTGAATGTGGTCGACGGTAACTTCAAATGCAATTGCCAAAAGAGTGGGATCAGGGTCGTCAGTCGAGATTGCATTGACGCTACCGACTTATCCTGGAACATACCCGACATGTAAGTCTTGGGATTGACGTATATCCCAATAGTGACAACTGTCGTGACGAGTTGCACCGCGTAGATGAGCAGGAGAACGTGAAGAATTCCCCTAGATTGGCTCCACATCGTGTAGACACGTAAGATCATCATCGCTGGTGGAACTTCATGAGGAGAAAATAAATGGGGGAAATAGCAACTCACAACCAGCAGCGGCAAGGTATACCGGAATTGCCCACAATATCACAATGGCGGTTGCGGCACCTAAGTCCCTGCTCGAGCTGAATATCGCGCCATGGACGGACATACTTACACCTGTTCAACTGTTAGCACCCTCAGGCATTCAAATGACTGGGATACATACGCCTGTCAAACACAATACTTAGATATGACGATGTATAGAAAGAAGAGACCTACGCTTGGAGGCCCAGGTAATAAAGACGATCCATCTGTGAACAACCACGATTCAGTTTGATCGGACTTGCCAATCTGGTAGTGATGATCATACTCCCGAATGCCTCAAGACTTGGGAGTCGGATCAAAATCAGCATAACATCCAATCCAAATGACCATGGCTGTGGACTCACATTGTTGACACGAGACCAACATAACGAATCTAATACTATGGTGAACTTATACAACATAAAATCCAGGGCCCTATCGAGCCAGACACGCACGATAATATACATCGTAGATACACGGCTCCATTTCTTGCGCTTCGGGCCCATTTCAGCGATGGTTATTCGATCAACGGCACACCCATACCCAAACCTGGTTTATCTTCGGTGATGGTCAAGAGGAGAACAAGTATTGTATAGAAGAACTGAAATACCTCTCTCGAAAAACTGAGGACTGCAGAATAATTCCCAGACTCAGAAATCGAAAGGTGAGCGGAGAGAACATCACGCACCATAGTCGTATGCCACTACAGTGACTATTACGACTGCATTGGCCAGTGAGGTAAATCACCAACTGCGATCATTTGCCTAACGGGCGTACCAGCAGCATAATCGGTGAAGTGGAGAAGCTCTAAAGCAGAATGTGCGTTGGAGGACATGACGCAGATGAGCCGATATTCACTGGGCAGATGAGTGGAGATGGACCCGACAGGACGCCAAAAAGAACACGCTAACGGCATTTATATTGCCTGCCGAGCAGCCTTGACTGGGGACAATGATCAATCGATCACCTCTCCACCTGGTGCAAGGCGGTGCAAAATAATTAGGAACCAATGCATTTGATCGCAGCCAGGCTGAGTCAGACTAGGACATAATTTTATGTCTGTGCCATGACTTGGCATCACTGAATGAAGAGCATCGTCCTCTCAGAAGCAGTCTTTCTCTGACTCTCAGTGCTGAGGTGACATGGCATGGCAACTACGTTCAAGGACCGTGGCCAAAATGCCGGGTGAGGACGCTCAGATGGGCAGTGGAAAGGCATATGATGCAACGCCATTAGCACCGGAACTGACCTGCTCGCTGGAGGCATCGAGGATGCGATCACGGTGTGGGCCACGTGATGCATGCGAGGTCTCGGGTGAACCCACCGCATGGACAGTTTGACAGCATGCAGGCAGGTTCAAAGAGGAATGGACGGGCATATAGGTCTGTTTTGGAAAGTTACCAGTGCCAGCAGGCGCGACAACGGGAGGTGGAGGTCAAATACCCGTGGATGCAGGTGAGCGTTAGGAGTTTTCCTGCATGCTGATAGTGTGACCAGATCAGGAGGAATTCCAGGTTATTCTCTGAAAGTAATTGGAGTCGAGCGTTTGTCTATCCCTCTCGCGAGCACATCTGCACAACCATCTTGTCCTCTGCGACCGGGTGCCACCTCGCCTGTGCTGCATTGCTGTGCATGGTGTGCACCACCCTAGATGAGTCGATTCTGACGTGTTCTCCTTCACGATCTCTTCTTGTCCACGGGCCACCTCATGCCTCCATCAGAATTCTGGAACAGGTCGTATCATATGCTGCACAACCGAGGTTGAATGTGGTAAACATTTGGTAGGCTTCTCAGCCTGGGGCCAGAGCACACTCTGAATCGATGTTCCAAAAAAAACATCCCACTGAAAACGTGCATTTGTTCTTCACACTTCTCACCCGCTTACTAGTACGCTCCAACTCACTGGGATGTCTTGGGTCACACCTCTGCGTCTTCCATGGTATCTTGTTTTTGTTACTTACATTTGTCTACCTCTTTGATTAGTAATCTGACTTTGGCACCTCGACGAAAGCGAATGTCACAAGACAGTTTCTAGCCGACGGTGTGGAGAGTTTGGTCAAGTCGATCATGACGTGCACGAAGAGAAAATACCTGCCATCAAGATTATTTATATCTATGTTTTGTTCCGAGGAGATGATCACCATCCCCTAATCTAGGGACGCTGGTTCCACTCCTTGCCCAGGCTCCTTTTCACTGTCAGCTGCAAGTGTGCATGTGTCGCTGGGCTGAGACGGAGCGAGGAATGAGCATAGCCTTAGTCCTAAGTCTTCGGACAAGTATGACTAAGCAGCACCTTTTCCTCATCCTCGCACCCACCGGCTCGCTCGTCGCTCGTCCCCTGGACGTCCTGCTCGTCGCACCCACCACACCCTTTCCCCCTTGGCCTCACTGGCCTCGGCTTCTCGCAGCCGCTCCACCACCGGGGCCCAGAGCGCAGTGGACCGTCTCGACCCTCACTCACAGCTGCTCGGCGTTCCCACCCGCCCTCGCAGCTACCGGTCGGACTACCCGTTCTGGGCCGGAAGCGCTCCGCGCTTTGCCCATAGTCCCCCTAGCTACCTGACCTCCTGTACCCACGTACCATAGCCACCTGCACCTGCGTTGTCGAACGACGTCCAAAGAAGGTGTCATCCTAGTGTCATAGGGAAATTCCGAGTGGTTATACAACAATTCAAACACGACCCAACCCTAAGCAACCTCACTCGGAGTGTTTCCATGATCAGGGAGATGCCTTTATACATTATTTGACAGATCTCGTTTACGTTGTTGCGTTATTGAGTTTGCATCGCAGCCGTTGTCATGGAAAGTAGATACACTTTACAAATCGGAATTTGTCAGTGGAAAGTCCCGCCACACAGGTTTGTCACGATGTCCAGCCCGGGATATTTGACACGTCGTCAACTCCGCTCAAAGTATGTGAGTGATACAATTTTCGGTCAGGTGTGTAGGCAGGATAGTACCACTAAGGCTCGGTTGGCAACATGTCGTTTTCCTGATGATTCGGAAGCATGCTATGTTTGTCAGAATACCACCGCAGGTCGAACACGAAGGGCTGAGATTGCGGTCGAGCGCGATATAGCCTACAGGAAATACTTGTCACCCATCGCAAGGACTAGAGCACACTTTGAGTCGACGCCGCAAAAAAAGGCACTCGCTGAAACGTACGTTCATTGTTTTCCGTCCATCCCAGTTTCGCTCGCACGCACCGCACCGTTGGTGTCTGGTGGCAGCCAACACGCGGCGCAGGATCAGGTTTTACTCACGGCCAATTCTAGGATTGAAGGTGTCCCTCCACCCGCGTTCGTCTCATCGCAGAAAACCCTAGCATACACTATTTCAGATCACGTTCTATGGAATCCACAAAGCTGTCACGATACATTCGCATACTAATAAGTACACATGTCAAAATCAACGTCTACAAAAACACTATTGTCGCATATCTCACCTGCCAGCGCCCAGCGTCGGATCTCTGCCTCGACAAGAGTCAAATTTCACGTGGACCGTCTTCTGTCACATCTAATCCAATCACCTCTGAGTATTCCAGCTCCTTGTCGAGCTGCCCTGATACAATGCCCGTGAACGCGACCACAGATGCGGCTTCGCTCTTGCTGTTGATCGGTTGCGACGTCATACCGAACCCACTGTCGACATGCGAATCGCCACGGACCTCACGGTCATACATCTCTCGCACGGAGATGATGAACCGAGGCAACAGGGGGCATGTGGTTATGCAGCCAATCACCCTGAGGACGACCATAGCTCTAGGGCTGTTTGTCCGTACAATCCCGTTCGGGTGGACATAAATGACATTGTAAAACAAGGTTCTAGAGGTAGAACACATCGAAAGGTCAGTCTTTCGCACGGAGGTGGAGGGAGGGCGGATAGGTGGATGATGATGACGAATGAAACAAGGGAGGGCGGAGAGACATGCAAGTGGAAGACGTACGCAGCAAAATAGAGTATCCCGTGCTTTGTGAAAAGTTTGATATACCGATTGAGCTGCAGACGCCTCTTTGCTTTGTACATCCTGTATGATTTCCTCACGGTCACAGCGAGAGCGAGGGCAAACAGCAAAACATGTAGAATGTATCGTGGAGTCATTATAGCATATGTGTAGACGTTCGACGGGATGTTCCATTCAACAAGGCAAAAGGAAGCATCCTGGACATGGTTGACAGCGACTTCAAATGCAGTCGCAAAAAGAGTGTGATCAGGATCGTCAATCGAGATTGCGTGATACCATCAGCTTATCCTGGAACATACCCGACATATGAGTCTTGGGATTGAGATATACCCCTATAGCAACAACTGTCATGATGAGTTCTGCCACATGGATGAGCAGGAGGACATAAAGAATTCCTCTAGATTGACTCCACATCGTGTAGACACGTAAGATCATCATCACTGGTGGAACTTCATGAGGGGAGATAAATGGGGGAAATAGCAACTCACAACCGGCGGCAGCAAGGTACACTGAAATTGCCCACATTATCACGATGGGGGCTGCGGCACCTAAGTCCCTGCTCGAGCTGAATATTACACCATGGACAGACATGCTTACACCTGTTCAACTGTTAGTATTATGATGTATTCGAACGGTTGGGATACATACGCCTGTGAAACACAATACTTAGATATGACGATGTATAGAGAGAAGAGACTTACGCTTGGAGGCCCAGGTAACAAGGACGAGCCACCTGTTGACACCCATGATTCAGTTTGATTGGATTTGCCAATCCGGTAGTGATGATCATACTCCCGAGTGCATCAAGACTTGGGAGTTGAGCCAAAATCAGCACGACATCTAATCCGAATAACCACGGCCGCAGACTCACATTGTTGCCATGACGCCAGCATAACGAATCTGACACCGGTGTGAGCCTGATACAACATACAGTCCATGGCCCCATCGAGTTAGACACGCACGATGATATACATCGTAGATACACGGCTCCATTTCTTGCGCTACAGGCCCATGTCAGCGATAGTTACTCGATCACCAGCATACCCATACCCAAATCTGATTTATCTTTGATGATGATCAAGAGGAGAACAAGTACCGTGCAGAAGAACTGAAATACCTCTCTTGAAAAGTTGAGGACTGCAGAATAATTCCCGGTCTCAGGAAACAATAGGCGAGCGGAGAGAACATCACACACTATAGTCGTATGCCACTACGGTGACTATTACGACTGCATTGGCCAGTGAGATGAATCACCACCTGCGATTGTTTGCCTAACAGACGTACCAGCAGCATAATTAGTGAAGTAGAGAAGCTCTAAAGTGGACTGTGCGTCGAAGGACATGGCACGGACGAGCTGACACTCACCAAGCGGGTGAGTGGAGGTGGACCCGACGGGACGCCAAAAAGAACTCAACTTACGGCTCTTATACTATCGCATATTGGGTAGCCTTGACCATTGGACGGTGACAATGATCACCCTCGACCCCGTGCAAGGCAGCGCAAAAGAATCAAGAGCGAGCGCATCTGATCGCAGCCAGGGTGCGTCAGACTGGGATCTATTAGGCCATGATTTTACGTCTCTGCCGTGACTTGGTATGATGGGTGAGGAGCGTCGTCCTCTCGGGAGTAGGCTTCTCACCCTCGGTGATTCAACATCGAGGCGACATTGCACGGCAAGTACGTTCAAAGCCCATGGCCGAGATGCCGAGAGATGCCGAAACAGGCGGCGGAAAGGCGGCATGATACGACGCCCCGCTCGCTGGAGACACCGAGGATGCAATCACGGCGTGTCACATGCGCGCGAGCCCACTGCATGGACAGTCTGACGGCATGCAGACAGGTTCAAAGGGGAACGAACGGGCATGCGGGTCCATTTTGGAAAGTTGCCAACGTCAGCAGGCGCGAGGATGGGGGTCAAAATATCTGTGGATGCGGGCGAGCGTGGGCAAGGGGTTTCCTGCATGCTGATAGTGCGACTAGGTTAGGAGGAATTCCATGTTAGTCCTTGAAGGTAATTGAAGTCGAGCGTTTGTCCATCTCTCCCGCGACTCCCCCCGAGCACATTTGCACAGCCATTTTGTCCTCTGCGACCGAGCACTACGATAGCGATCTTTGCTTGTGCATGTCAGTGTGCACCACCACAGACGTGTCAATTCTGATGTGTTCTCCTTCATGATCTCTTCTTGTCCACGGGCCACGAGGTTGAACATGGTAAACATCTACGAGCATTTGGGTAGGCTTCTCTGCTCGGCGCCGGAGCACACTCTGGATCGATGCCTCCCCCCCAAAAAAAAAGCCCGTTGAAAACATGCATTTGTTCTCCATGCGTCTCAAATCTACCTGTTGACACTCCAACTCACTGGGATGTTTTGGGTCACACTCGTGCGTCTTCCGTGTTGCCTTATTTTCGTCATCTGTGTTTGTCTACCTCTTTGACTGATCCGACTTCGACACCCTCGACGAAAGTAGTGCCATTCCGTCCGGGGAAGCAAATATCACAAGGCAATTTCTAGCCGACGGTGTAGAGAATGTGGTTGAGTCGATCATGATGTACACGAAAAGAAAATAGCTACCATCAAGATTAGTTATATCTATGTTTTATTCCAAGGAAATGATCCCCCATCCTCCGATCTAGTGATGCTGGTTCCACTTCTTGCCGAGATCCCGAGCTTAAACCTAATCTCGACTCCACATCTGTTATCCCCTTTGGGCCCTCTGCGGCTCCCAGTGGTGACTTTTGCAAGTGCAATCAAAGATAGAGAGCATGCAAAGATGCCTGGGTGTAACGCAGAGAGGTGAGAGAACATGGCAAACACAGGAACCGTTCACCAGATAGAGCATGCTGATGGTACCTTTGAGGCGTAGTGTCCCTTACCCCCTTCATATGGCCGACTGTTGCACATAAATCCGATCGGGGATTCGGAAGCATGCTACATGTGTCAGAACAGGTCCAAGGACGCAAAGGGCTGAGATTGCGGTCGAGCGCGATATCGTCTGCAGGAAAAACTTGTCACCCATCGCAGGGACTGGAGCACGCTTTGAGTCGATGCCGCAAAAAAAGGCCTCCGCTGAAACGTATGTTCATTGTTCTTCGTCCAGAGTCCCAGTTTCACTCACAGGCACTGCACCGTCGTCGCTTCGTGGCAGCCAGCGCGCGGTGCAGGATTAGTAGGTTTCACTCACAGCCTACTCTTGGAAGGGAGTCCCTCCACTCGCACTCGTTTCATCGCAGAAAACCCTAGCATACGCTATTTCAGGTCATGTTCTATGGAATCTACAAATCAGTCACGGTACATGCGCATACTAATAAATACACATGTCAGGATCAATACGGTCTACTAAAACACTATTGTTGCACCTCTCACTCGCCAGCGCCCAGCGCCGACCTCTGCCTCGACAAGAGTCAAACTTTACATGGACCGTCTTCTATCACTTCCAATTCAATAGCCTCTGAGCATTCCGGCTCCTTGTTGAGGTGCCCTGATGCCATGCCCGCGAACGCGATCACAGACACGGCCTCATCCTCGCTGCCGATCGGTTGTGATATCGTGCCGAACCCGCTGTCGACATGCAAACCGCCACGGACCTCATCGTAATACATCTCTCGCACGGAAATGATGAACCGGGGCAGCAGGGGGCATGTGGTTATGCAGCCAATCATCCTGAGGATGACCATAGCCCTAGGGCTGTTCGCCGGCACAATCCCGCCCGGGTGGACATAAATGATATTGTAAAACAAGGTTCTAGAGGTAGAACACATCAAAAGGTCAGTCTTTCGCACGGAGACGGAGGGAGGGCGGATGGGTGTATGATGATGACGAACGAGACAAAGGAGGGCGGAGAGACATGCGAGTGGAAGACGTACGCGGCAAAATAGAGTATCCCGTGCTTTGTGAAAAGTTTGATATACCGATTTAGCTGCAGATGCCTCCTTGCTTGAAACATCTCGTATGACTTCCTCACGGTCACGGCGAGAGCAAGGACAAACAGTAAAACATGTAGAACGTATCGTGGAGTCATCAGAGCATATGTGTAGACTTTCGACGGGATGTCCCACCCAACAAGGCAAAAAGAAGTACCCTGAAGACGACCGATGGCGACTTCAAATGCAATCGCCAAAAGAGTGGGATCAGGGCCGTCAGTCTAGATTGCATTGATGCCATCGATTTATCCTGGAACATACCTGACATATAGGTCTTCGGATTGCCATACATCCCAATAGTGACAACTGTCATGATGAGTTCCACCGCATAGATGAGTAGGAGGACGTAAAGAATTCCTTTAGATTGATTCCACATCGTGTAGACGCGTAAGATCATCATCACTGGTGGAGCTTCATGAGAGGGAAATAAAATGGGGAAATGGTAACTCACAACCGGCAGCGGCAAGGTACACCAGAATTGCCCATCTTATCACAATGGCGGCTGCGATACCTAAGTCCCTGCTCGAGCTGAATCATTATTGCGCCATGGACGAACATGCTTACACCTGTTCAACTGTTAGTATCATGAGGCATTCGAATGATTGGGATACATACGTCTGTAAAACACGATACTTAGATATGACGATGTATAGAAAGAAGAGACTTACGCTTGGAGGCCCAGGTAATAAAGACGATCCATCTGTGGACATCCACGATTCAGCTTGATCGGACTTGCCAATCCGGTAGTGATGATCATACCCCCGACTGCATCAAGACTTGGGGGTTGGACCAAAATCAGCACGACATCTAATCCGAATGACCACGACCGCAGACTCACATTGTTGCCACGGGACCAACATAACGAACCTAATACCGCAGTGGGCTTAATACAAGACATGATCCAGGGCCCCATCGAGCTAGATACGCACGATGATATACATCGTAAATACACGGCTCCAACTCTTGCACTACGGGTCCGTGTCAGCGATGGTTACTCGGTCAACGGTACACCCATACCCAAATCTGGTTTATCTTTGGTGATGGTCAAGAGGAGAACAGTATTGTGCAGGAGAATTGAGATACCTCTCTTGAAAAGTTGAGGACTGCGGAATAATTCCCGGTCTCAGGAATCGAAAGGTGAGCGGAGAGAACATGACGCACTATAGTCGTACGCCACCACAGTGATTATTACGACTGCATTGGCCAGTGAACTGAATCACCAACTGCGATCATCTGCCTAACAAACTTACGAGCAGCATAATCGGTGAAGTGGAGAAGCTCCAAAGTGGACTGTGCGTCGGAGGACATGACGCGGACGAGCCGACACACACCAAGCGGGTGAGTGGAGGTGGACCCGACGGGACGCCAAAAAGAACTTAGCTTATGGCATTTATATCGCCTACCGAGTAGCCTCGACCATTGCACGGTGACAATGATCACCAAGCAAGGCGGTGCAAAAGAATCAAGAGCTAGCGCATCTGATCGCAGCCAGGATACGCCAGACTAGGATCTATCAGGCCATGATTTTACGTCCGCGCCGTGACTTGGCATGATGGATGAGGAGCGTCGTCCTCTTGGGAGTAGGCTTCTCACCCTCGGCGATTCAACATCGAGGCGACATTGCACGGCAAGTACGTCCAAAGTCCGTGGCCGAGATGCCGAGAGATGCCGAGACTGCCGGTGGAAAGGCGGCATGATGCGCGACGCTCCGCTCGCTGGGGATGCGATCACGGCGTGTCACATGCGCATGAGCCCACTGCATGGACGGTCTGACGGCATGCAGGCAGACTCAAAGGAGAACGAACGGGCATGCGGGTCCATTTTGGAAAGTTGCCAACGTCAGCAGGCGCGACGATGGGAGGTGGAGCCTGGAGGTCAAATACCTGTGGATGCAGGTGAGCGTTGGCAAGGGTTTTCCTGCACGCTGATAGTGCGATTGGATTGAGAGGAACTCCAGGTTAGTCCTTGAAGGTGATTGAAGTCGAGCGTTTGTCTATCTCTCCCGCGAGCACATTTGCACAGCCATTTTGTCCTCTACGACCGAGCGCCACGATAGCGACCTTCGCTTGTGCATGGTGTGCACCAGATAAGTCGATTCTGACGTGCTCTCTTTCATGGTCTCCTCTTGTCCACGGGCCACCTCATACCTCCATCGGAATTCTGGAACAGGTCGTATCATCCGCTGCACAGCCTGAGCCGAGGTCGAACGCGGTAAACACCTACGAGCGGTTGTCTGTTGGATAGGCTTCTCCGCTCGGTGCCGGGGTACATTCTGAATCGATGCTCCGAAAGAAAAAGCCCGCTGAGAACCTGCATTTGTTCACCATGCGTCTCAAGTCCACTCGCTGACGCTCCAGCTCACCGGGATGTTTTGGGTCACGCTCCTGCGTCCGTGGTACCCTGCCTTTGTCATTCACGTCCGTCTACCGCTTTGACCAGTAATCCGACTTTGGCGCTCTCGACGAAAGCAGTGCCATTCGGTGAAGCGCATGTCACGAGATAGTTTCTAGCCGATGGCGTATAGAATCTGGCCGAGTCGATCATGACGTGCGCGAAAAGAAAATAACTGCTATCAAGATTATTTTTATCCATGTTTTGTTCCAAGGACATGATCACCCATCTTCCGATCTAGGTTTCACTCCTTGCCGAGATCCCAGGCTAAAACGCAATGTTATTTTCGACCACATCTCGAATCCCCTTTAGGCCCTCCGTGGTCTTCGGGAGGTGACTTTCGCAAGCGCAATCAGAGATACATGGCATGAGAAGATGCATAGGTGTAACGCGCAGAGCGGCGGGAGAACATGGCAAACACCGGAACCGTCCGCCAGACAGAATACGATAACGGTTCCCTGAGGCGTCATGCCCCTGCCCCTTTCATATGGCTGACTGTGAGGGGATGCGCGCAAATCCAATCGAGGATTCGAAAGCATGCCACGTTTGTCAGAATACCTCTACGAGTCGGAGGAAAAGGACTGAGATGCCCACTTCCAACGACGTTGATCGATGGAGTCAACCATCGAGTGCAATAACGAGAGCATGTCTGTATGGTCAGTCCGTCGGAAAGGGTACAGTGTAGACTAAAGGTCGGGGGGCATGATGTGTCTATACACGTCATGTCCTCCGACCTTTGGTGCCGCACAATGCTTTGAACAACGACGAAGAGTGGAAAGCAGGAGTGAGAACGGGGAGGTGGTGGAGATCACTGGCAGTATCGTGACCGCATTTATATCTTGTGTCGGGTGCCCTGAACGTTTTACCACGACGAAATAAGTGGCATGTAGACGGTCTCACCGTCAACGAGGCGATGACGGACGTAGCTCCGTCAACGTGTCATGCAATGGTCGGATCTCAAGCTTACCATGGGTTGGACCTGACCGGGATCCAACTGCTAAACTATATTGCGCTTCGGGCCGGGCAGCCGTTGCCAGGAAACGTCCAGTCCTGGAAGCAGGCCCCACCCTAGGCGGGTTTTAAACGTGACCCTGGTAAGACGTCGGTGTGAAGCGAATTAATTCGGGTGAGTACACCGCCCAGGGAGTAACCCGAGGGAATGCTGAACTAGCCATACGGCCGGTGTCTCGGCAGAAACATTCATTAGAAATCGTATGTTCTACGAGCAACTAGCATTAGTAATTTGTGGTAAAGTAGTCCCATGTTCGAAAAAACACGGTCCATAGCCACAATTCTCCCCCCCCCCCCCCCCAAGTGACCTTGTGGATAAACAAGGTAACGGGCCAGTGCGGACGTTGCCGTCTTCACAGGGTGGCGGTGGTAGTAGACCGGCGCGATGCGATGGCATCGCGGGATCGTGGCGCCATGGAGGAACATTGTCCGCGTGCGTGCGATGAACGGACCGGTGGGAACCGGCCCCCTCAAGCCGGTGTTCATTTACGTGCCTACATCTCCCCTTGGTTCACCGCCCTGCTCAAATAGGCAGAGCTCGGTGGCACCCACACCAGAAGAGCTCACCGTGAACGCAGCACCTGCAAAACTGAATCAATAGAAGCTGGGCAGAATATCATGATACTGTCATAGGTGCTCCCGCTGATGCTTTTCTCTGGTGACCTGTTACTTGGCGAGGACGGCACCGAAGCCATCGGATCAACACACCTCCCACAGGCCCGTTGTTAGGGACGTCAGATACGTATGCATTGGTAAGATATCGTGGGCCACCAGAATGCACCACGTCTTACAAGATAGGGTCGACTCAGCTGATGTTTGCAGGTGACATTTCGGCAGTAGAATGTGGGCGTGTGGAAACGCGCTGCGGAGACGCACGGGGGACCCGCGAGAGGGGATTCGTTTGAATGCCAGGCCACGGAGGCACTTACTTCTGACCCAGGTCCGCTTAGCGGGAGTGGGGGATACGAAACGGCGCCTGTCAACAAAGTCCTTTGCGATCATGAGGATGGGAGGAAATCGGATACTATCTCAGATACGGACGGGGACATACATGGTCCAGGACCAATGGGTCCTGTTCAAATTATGGAGACCATGAGCCAGATGCGACATCGTGTGATCTGTCACGCTCTGCGTTCCATGCTGCATAGCCCAATTCAGGCCACTGTGCAGGGGCCAGGGGATGCAAGTCGAGTGCTGAATGTGGTACCGGCAGTGCTCACCCATGTGTCCTGATCACTCCATAATTTCCAAAACGCACATCCAGAGCGTCCTGGGTCGTGGGTAGGAAGACGGGTCATTGGGCTAGCATTCCTGTGAGAAAGTATTGTTTCTCCAGTACTCGGCATAGTCGTCACCGGGTATTGGGAAAGGTCAGAGTAGACAAGGACCCTCGTGCACGGCATGAGCCGTCCTGACATCGCGTTGCTGGCCGGAGCCAGCGATCTCGAAGCCGAGATGGTCGCGCAGATGTCATGGTACACTCGACCGACATGGCAACGTCGTCGTCGTCTACTCCTGGTAGAAAAAAGGTGAACCAATGGTTGAGCATTTATGCGCCTCCTCGATTATTACATGCTACATTGACCACATCCGTGCTATGAGATTTCAACACACGGGCCAGAAAATGGACAGAGCACACCAAAGGACGACGTGTGCACGACAGGCTGGATTGTGGATCTCGGTGAGATGTGGCATGCGATGGGTGAGCTACAGTCAAGAAGCGTCATCTCGCACGCGCCGGGATCTGGTGAGGGAGCGAGCGTCTGTTAACAGGTAGCCACGCTGCCTTGGTTCTTGATGGGGCGGACCACAGAGATTCCAGGCGCGAGGATTGATGGCTCAAGGACAGGAGCGCCTTGCGGACTTGCTGGACCAGGTTGGCGAGTGGCATTCTGTAAACGGATAGCGCAGGAATCACTAGAAAAGTCCAGCCTGGTGCGCACGTCAGTCGGGGAGGGGAGGCTCGACAAGGATAGGCGAGAGCACCTTGCAAAACAATGTGCTCACCCTCTGGCAGGGGCCGACGGACAAGATGGAGGCGTGAATGTGGGGTGGAGTGCTATTTGGGGTGAGCACACGAACGAGAGGAGACGAAGGGACTCGCCGGCCGACCTGCTCCGGGAGGGTCCACCGCGTCTGCGCTACGATGAACGACAAGGGCGATTGCAGCGGTCATCTTGGAGCGGAGCCTACCACGGATCACTGCAGACTTGCTCGTGGACTTTTTGGAAATGTGGAAGAGCAGGCCGAGGTGGCGCTTGTCGCTCAGCGCGAGTGCGGCCGTGTGGGCCTCAGTGTTGAGCTTGATGCGTCTTGGTTTGGTGGTGTCGGGGTTGTCCCGCTGGGTGAGGCGTGTGTGGCGCCTTCCGTCGGCAATGACACCGGGTGCGTGGCTGCGTGCACGCAGGAGGGCGGTGGCGAGGAGGGGGTTGATGGGGACAAAGTCGGCTGGCCGGTGGAGGACGGCGTTGGGAAGGGCGCGTATGGTGAAGTGGGGGGAGACGACGGAGGGCAGCTTGGAGAGGCCGAGTCTGGCTGCGGGGTGGGAGGGGTCGATGCAGCGTGCGCGGACGAGGAGGCGAGGGTGGGCGTGGCCGGGGGGGGAGCAGGCGCGGACGCGGGGGGACGTCCGGACGGGGGGCAGA
>JBBPTT010000313.1:0-29800 GCA_038094175.1 Boletellus aff. lepidospora
GATTCCGTCGGTAGATGGCTATCAGAAGAGGACGAAGTATCGAGCGCATAGTCAGAAGGGGAAAGAAAACTCATCAGAGATACTCCTCTACGACGAGGTCTAGTTGTGGTTGCATTTCTCGTAACAATACCTCCAAAGTAGATCGGAGGCCCTGGCTCCGATCTTCTTACTTCTCGGGGAATGTGCCAGGTTGAATTAGGCCTCACTTCCATCGGTAGAGGGAGAGGGATTCCGATTCTGCGGGCAATTTTCCACAGGGTGCGCCACACTATGACAGATTCGGCAACGACGTTCTGGACAGTTGTATTGGGCATGACTGGGCGCCGGTACCCTGCAAATTGGGCAGGTGTAGTCCAGGCAATTCGGGCGATAATGTCCGCTGTCTCCGCATGTGTAACAATGGGGGGTGCGAGCTGATCCAGAAGGGATTTGAGCAATGAAGTCGATGAGAGAGTTAATGAGTGGTTGGAGGAGACGGTTGTCTGCATCTCTATGAGCAGCTGCTCGTCGGGCCCTAGATCTAACTCGGGGAGGTGGAACGGGGAGTGGATCATTGTCTCTGGAGAATGGAGTTCCTGTTCGATGGGTGACGGGGGAGAATTCGCCTCTTGCCACATCCTCAGACACCGAGGTGGAAGGGCGCGAGCTGGGGAGCATAGCCACGATGGGGTCGGGGCGCATAAATGCGGGTTCTTCCGGGCCGTCGCCGCGTATTCTTCCCAATGCGAGCGGATGGGTGATGAATCCAGGGTTAAGAAAGTCCCTGACCTGCGACGGAGAGAGAGTTTGCAAAATAGGCCAGATTAGCCCGTGCATCGGTTGGGCGGGGAGTAGATGGATGATAGTGAGTATCCCATGTCTCACGATCAACTCCAGGATGTAGTCTTTCATGCGGAATAGAGTGAGTCGGGAAAGGGCGAATGGGGCCGCGACCATGGAGTCGCTGGGGAGATGTTCGGTTTGTTGTGCAAATGCGTGGTAGCGGTGATAAAGATTAAGCAGAAGGGGAAGAAACTCATGGTTTTCGAATTCAGGAATCGTGTTAATGAGTAAGACTTGGTGGACGTCCTGAAAAATCTTCTCTAACGCCTCCCACAGGTGTTGTTTGGACAGGCGATGAAATCGGTAGATTTCGGCATAGGCGAGTTCCTCGCGATGATCCTGTTGGTAGGTTTCGAGAGGATCGGTCAGGGTGGTAGGGGTGGGGATGAGGTTGATTGGCTGGGTCATGGTGGGGGGAGGTGTCTACATTATCTCGGGTCCGCCCATCTCCTATTTAACATCGGCGAATCCACCAGATGTTCCACTTCTGGTCCCGTCACTTCCCTCCAATTCCGATCCTGTGGCGCTACCACCCGTTGTTGTCGGCTAGGTGGTGTCGTCAGCGCCTATTTCGACCCTGGGCCCCAGTGTGGGGGTCCCCACCCACTATCTTTCCTGTCCTGCTTCTATCGACCCATCACCCCATGACAGGTAGAGTAAGGCCTTGTCCCAGACACGTACTTCGACCGCCCAGAACCTCGACTTTTCTGTGAGGTCATGGAGTAGGTGGGCTATGTAAAATAATAGGAGGGTGGTGAGGACGAGGAGGACTTCGTAAAAGTCGATGGAGAATTGCATAATGATGCTATGAGTGATGGGGGCGGTGATGATGGTGGTAGCGGTAATGCTGAGGAGGGTTCGTCGCGAGAGGTGGCTTTTTATAGAAGGGGTGGGCGGTGCACGGACCAGGGTATCGTTTCAAACCAGAACAGTGGAATCAGGGTCATCAACTCGGGGAGAATCGGGTTGTTACTGCGGAAAGTCAGCTGGATGTCTTGCTTGGTAATTCCGCAGTAAACTTCTCGCATTGGATAGATTAATGGCGGGTTCCCAGGTGTTTTCGGCCGATGAATAGCCTTTCCATTTGACCAAATAGCGTCTTCGTCCGAAAGTTCCGCGATGGGCTAAGATCTGTTCTACTTCGTACTCTTCCTCCCCCTGTATAGTTTGTGGTGGGGGTCGGATAAAGTTTTGACCGTGTTTGGGAGTTTTCACATAAGGAGTGAGGAGAGAGGCATGGAATACTGGGTGGATCTTCCAGGAGGAAGGTAGTCGGAGCTGGAAAGCGACAGGGGATATGACTTTTTCAATCTCAAAAGGTCCTTCTCGTTTGGGGGCGAGTTTCCTGGATGGATAGGGGATATTAAGGTTCTTTCCTTCTAACCAAACTTTATCTCCGACTTTGAAGGGTTCGTACTTGGACCAAGTTCTCTCTTTTTGTCGTAATTGGGCAGTAACGTGAGCAGCTTTGGCCTCTTTTCTGGCGTTGTCAAGGATGGTCATTCGAGATTCAAGGGTGGGAAGGAATGTTTTTCCGATGGTGGGATAGGCTCTTGGTTCGTATCCCATCATGAGTGTGAAGGGGGTTTGTTTAGTAACCGAATGGGTAGCAGAATTGTGAGCAAATTCAGCCATCGGGAGAAGATCATGCCACTTAGCAGAGTTTCCGCCACAAAAGATTCTGAGATAGGTTTCCAATTCCTGGTTGACGTGTTCAGTTTCTCCGTCGGTTTGAGGATGATAGGCTGTCGATAGGGCTAGATCATATTGTAGGAGCCGGACAAGTTCCCTGGCTAATGCTGATGCGAATTGGGGTCCTCTATCTGATATGACTCGGTCATGGAGTCCGAATCTGGGAAAGATATGCCTGAAAAACAATTTGGCCACTCCTGCTGCATCGATGGTTTTATTGCAGGGGAGGAAAATTACCCCCTTTGTAAGTCCATGGTCGACCACGACCAGTACAGAATCAAAACCGGCAGAAGGTGGTAAATCCGTGATTAAATCCATCGAAATGTTTTGGAACGGTCGGTCTGCCTCTACAGGATTGGGAATGGGTGGTGGTGTTGTAGGATGAGTATTGACCTTGTTTGCTTGACATATAGCACATCCTAGGATGAATTTCCGTACGAACGTCGAGAGTCCTGGCCACCAATAGTCGCGTTGGAGTAGGGATAGGGTCCTGAAATATCCACCATGTCCTCCCGCGGGAGATTCATGTATTTTAGTGACCAATGTCTGCCGTTGGGATTCCGGAATGAAAAGACGTCCCTTGAAATATAGCATTCCATCCTCCCATTTCCAGTCACTGGCAGTTGCTCTGGGGAAGAGCGAAGAGCCCATTTGAGCAGTGGCAATGGCATTCTTTGCTAGTGGATCGTCCTTAGTGGAAAGGACTATTTTCTCCCGTATTGCGACGTTGATAAGGTTGATGAAATGGTCATCGGGGATAAGAATAACATCCTGGTTGTCGCTGGTGGTGTCTACTTCGTCTCTCCTGGATAGGGCGTCCGCAGGGGCCATTTTGTTTCCCGGGAGATTCTGGTAACGGATGTCGAAGTCCTGGAGGAATAGCATCCATCTGGCTTGTCATCGAGATAGTTTGTGAGGCTGTTTAAAGTATGCTAGGTTCTTGTGATCAGTTTGGATCGTTACCTGATGTTCTGTACCTGATAGATAGTGTCGCCACTCCTCTAATGCCCGTATGACGGCCAGCAACTCCCGATCGTAGATGTCATAATTTTGTTCTTCAGGGGAGAAGGTGCAGGAAAAGTATGCACAGGGGTGAAGATCTCCGTTTCCATCGGTTTGCATAAGAACAGCTCCTGATGCGGTAAGTGAAGCGTCGGTCATAACTGTGAAAGGTCGGGTAGAGTCAGGCATCTTGAGGACTGGTCTGGACATGAAAGCTTTTTGTAGGGTTCTGAAAGCTTTCTCACATTCTGGAGACCAGTTCCAGTTGACCCCTTTCTTGGTAAGCTCGTGGAGGGGTCGGCTGATCCCGGAGAAGTCGGGGATGAATTTCCTATAGAAATTACAGAATCCGATGAACGAGCGGATTTGTTTTACCGAGGTGGGGCTGTTCCAATCTTTGATAGCTTTGAGCTTTCCCAGATCGAGAGTAATTTCACCAGGTCAGACTATCATTCTGAGGTAGTCTACTTCAGTGATGTTGAAGGAACATTTGCTTAGCTTTAGGAACAAGTCGTTGTCCATCATTCGTTGAAGAACTCTTCGGGTTCTCTTGGTGTGTTCCCCTGGTTGTTTGGAAGCGATGATTAAGTCATCCATGTATATAATCAACCATCCTTCAGCAATCATGTCGGCGAAGACGTGATTCATAAGGGCTTGGAACGTAGCTGGGGAGTTGCTTTGTCCGAAGAACATGACTGTTGGCTCGAACAATCCTATGGGTGTGATGAAGGCAGCCTTCCATCGATCGGGGGGGTGGATTAACACGTTGTTATATCCCCATCGAATATCCATCTTGGTAAAGATGGTGGCATCTTTTAATTGGTCTACAAGTTCGGAAATGCGGGGTAGGGGATAGGCGTTCTTAATGGTATGCTCGTTAAGATACCGGTAGTCTTGACAGGGGCGAAGTCCTCCATCCTTCTTTGGAACAAAGAAAAAGGGGGAAGCTTGTGGAGATTGTGATGGTACAATGGTCCCCTTCTTCAAATTTTCATCGACAAATGTTTTACAAGCTTCCAGTTCCTTGGGATTTAACGGGTAAATCTTTGCTACTTTCGGTACGAAGGTGTCCTTTAGGTCAATATGGTGGTTATATTTCCTTGATGGGGGGAGTTTGCCTAGAGGGGGTTCCTCGAATACACGTCGGAATTCTTCATACTCAGGAGGAAGAGTGGTTTCTTTCTTATTGGCCATTTCTGCTTGTGCGATTTTGGTGGAATGGGTTATCTTCCGGATCTCTTCCTGATAGATGTAGGTATCAGGGTCTAATGCTAAATATCGCAGGAGGTATCTTTGCTTGACGTGATCCGAAGAGTGGAAGGTAGGGTTTATTGTTTCGGGGAGGACAATTTTCCCTTTTGCCCAGTCGATTTCCGGGTTGACCATTCATAACCAAGTCATTCCGAGGATGACTTCTTCTTTTCTGCAATTGATGATAAGGAAATCTTGTTCTTTTAGGAGTAGATTTTCCATTTCTAGTGAAAGCGTGACTTTCCTTCGTATTAACCCATTTTCGTTCTCCGTTCCATCTGCATTGGTTGCTTTTATGGGCATTTTCAATCTTTTGGTCGATAGCTTGAGTCGTTCTACTAGGTCTTTGTTTATGAAGCAATTGCTTGCTCCACTATCCACTAATGCGGATATTTCAGCGGTTTTCCCTGTCTTTTCTTCATGTAGGAGAGCGGAGATTCGAATTGCTCGATCTGCAATCGGGGATACAAGTACAGGGATAGTGGTAATGGGGATTGGTGACGCTGAAACACCTTTCCCCTTTAAAAACCCATGCCTTCCTCATTGGCTGGGGTGCTTTCCTCTTCTTTGTCGTCAAAGCATAGGTTTAATACTTTGGCAGCTTCTTCCGGTGTCACCTTGTCGTGTTTGGTGAAGAATTGGGTCATCGGGCTTTCGGTCTGTACCATGCGAGTAGTGGATGTCTGTCTATTCGAGGATGGTACTCGCCTATAGGTTTGATTGGAGTTTCTTCCCCTGAAGGAACTTCTGTCCCTTTGATGGTTCCTGGTCGAGCATCCTACTTTGTGACAGATGAAACATTTGTTGTTTCGGAAGTGTTTGGCTCGCTTGGTTGGTGACAACCGAATGGCATCTACGTCCATTGCATATGGATCTCTATGGGGTCTGTGAGAAGATCCTGACGCATTTGGTTGTCCTTGGCCTGTTCTGAGGAGCAAAGTTCTAGTCCTGATTTGGTCAAATTGGGCCACTTTCTCCATCCATTTTACCCATTTCTCTGGGGCTGGGTCGACTGCTGTCATTAGGTTCACTATGTCTCCGTTTACTGCTACCCTGAGTAGATCTATCAAGATCGTGTCTTGATGTCCCATGCCGGCATTGGCCACTAGTAGCTCAAATTGAGCTCTGAAGTTAGGGAATGTCCCTCTGCCCTGTTTCAAAGCGTAAAGTTTGGATCGCGCATTGGCTTGGGCATCACCTGGGGAGAAGGTTGTGAAGAAATCCTTTTCCAGTTCATGAAAGGTGATGTTGATCTTTCCTTGCACCACGTCATCCAGCTTCTGATACCATGCTTCCGCAAACGTTGCTGCCATCCCCGTCTTCATGTTATTGAGGAGGATGACGATCTGTGCTAATTCGTCATAGACTTCTCGATTGAGCATGAAGTATGCTTTCATCGCCCGAAACCATCTCTTTGCGTCCTCTGCTTTCCCGCTGAAAGATTCCAGACATCCTGCTCGGATTTCCGATTTCTTTGGAGTGGGTAATGCCACTGTTGTAGTCGTGGCTGGTACGGCTGGTGCTGGCGAGGTAGGTTGGTGGGTCATGACAGCGGTGATTGGAGGGGATAACTCAATGGGGGAAGGTTCTTTTGGGGTAGAGAATCCGGTATGTTCCGTTGTTTCTGGGGTGACAGAGATGATCGGGGGTGTGGGGGATGCTTGTGAGAGTCTGTGAAGCCTTCTTGGCGGTGCGAAGGGATTAAGGGGGGGTTGGGAACTTCCGTGGATTCTTCTTCTCTCTGGTTGTGGGGCTGGAGAGTTCGTGGTATAGTGGTCTTCCTCGTAATCGGAATCCTCCGGTGGTCTGATTCTTTGTCGCGACGTGATGGTCTGATTTCACCCCCTCTGCTATTCTTAGCAGGGGATAGACTTTTCCTAGGTAAGTCTTGGTCGTCGGAATATTCCTACGTAGAGGGCGATTGTGGCGACGATGGCTTCTACTAGTCTCAGGATGGTAGTAGCAGTTAGGATAAATGCGAGGTCCAGCAGGTCCAATCTTCCTCCTGAAGATGACTTCGTATTGGTCTGGTTAAAGTCCTTCTGCTGAAAAGCAGGGACGAGAATAGAGCTAGTTCTTTTGTTACGCTTGCGTGGAATTACCCGGCAAGGTCAAAGGTTCGACTATAAGTCTAGAACCAATGAAAGCAACTAGTCGAGCGCACACTCAAAGTGTAGTGCGAAGACACATGAAGAGGATCTCTCTAGCTGCGACAGGCAGTCTCGAGGAGGCCAGATAACTACACGTAGATTGCGTAGAACTAGCTAAGGAACTATAGTACAGGCCCGAGGGTTTATATACAGAAGGACTGTACAGCTATGACAAAGAATCGGCCGTGATGGTGTCATCAATGCTTACTCGTTCTAGGTACAGTATCTGGGATGGGGGAACACGAGGTGATGCGAGAGAATCACCTTGGGAGAAAAGGGTCCATAAGAGGAACGGGCGCATCACGGTCAAAAGAGAAGACAGGTGGCATGGTTACACTGGGAGATTCCATCAATAGATGGCTATCAAAAGGAGATGGAGTATTGAACGCATAATCAGAAGGAGAAAGAAAACTCATCAGGGATACTCCTCGATGTCGAGGTCTAGTCATGGTCGCATTTCTCGTAACAATACCCCCGAAGTAGATTGGAGGCCCTGGCTCCGACCTTCTTACTTCCCGGGGAATGCGCCAGGTGGAATTAGGCCGCACTTCCATCGGTAGAGGGAGAGGGATTCCGGTTCTGCGGGCAAGCTTCCATAGGGTGCGCCACACTGTGACAGATTCAGCAACGACGTTCTGGACAGTTGTACTGGGCGTGACCGGGCACCGGTATCCTGCAAATCGGACAGGTGTAGTCTGGGCAATTTGGACGATAATGTCCGCTGTCTCCACATGTGTAACAGTGGGGGGTGCAAGCCAATCCAGAAGGGATTCGAGCGATGAAGTCGATGAGGGAGTTAATGAGTGGCTGGAGGAGTCGGTTGTCTGCGTCTCTATGAGCAGCTGCTCGTCGGGTTCTAGATCTAACTCTGGGAGGTGGAATGGGGAGTGGATCATCGTTTTCGGGGAACGGGGTTCCCGTCCGATGGGTGACAGGGGAGAATTTGTCTCTTGCCACATCCTCAGACACTGAAGTGGAAGGGCGCGAGCTGGGGAGTATAGCCACGACGGGATCGGGGCGAGTAAATGGGGATTCTTCCGGGCCGTCGCCGTGTATTCTTCCCAGTGCAAGCGGATGGGTGATGAATCCGGGGTTAAGAAAGTCCCTGACCTGCGATGGAGAGAGAGATTGCAAGATGGGCCAGATAAGCCCGTGCATCGGTTGGGCGGGGAGTAGGTGAATGATAGTGAGTATCCCGTGCCTAACGATTAATTCCAGGATGTAGTCTTTCATCCGGAATAAAGCGAGTCGGGAGAGGGCGAATGGGGCCGCGACCATGGAGTCACTGGGGAGATGTTCGGTTTGTTGTGCGAACGCATGGTAGCGGTGGTAAAGATTTAGCAGAAGGGGGAGAAATTCATGATTCTCGAACTCAGGAATCGTATTGATGAGTAGGACTTGATGGACGTCCTGAAAAATCTTTTCCAACGCCTCCCAGAGGTGTGGCTTAGACAAGCGATGGAGTCGATAGATTTCTGCATAGGCGAGTTCCTCGCGGTGATCCTGTTGATAGGTTTCGAGGGGATCAGTCAAGGTGGCAGGGGTAGGGATGAGGTTGATTGGCTGGGTCATGGTGGGGGGAGTGTCTACATTATCTTGGGTCCGCCCATCTCCTATTTAACATCAGCGAGTCCACCAGATGTTCCACTTCTGGTCCCGTCACTTCCCTCCAATTCCGATCCTGTGGCGCTACCACCCGTTGTTGTCGGCTAGGTGGTGTCGTCAGCGCCTATTTCGACCCTGGGCCCCAGTGTGGGGGTCCCCACCCACTATCTTTCCTGTCCTGCTTCTATCGACCCATCACCCCATGACAGGTAGAGTAAGGCCTTGTCCCAGACACGTACTTCGACCGCCCAGAACCTCGACTTTTCTGTGAGGTCATGGAGTAGGTGGGCTATGTAAAATAATAGGAGGGTGGTGAGGACGAGGAGGACTTCGTAAAAGTCGATGGAGAATTGCATAATGATGCTATGAGTGATGGGGGCGGTGATGATGGTGGTAGCGGTAATGCTGAGGAGGGTTCGTCGCGAGAGGTGGCTTTGTATTGAAGGGGGGGGCGGGGCACGGACCAGGGTATCGTTTCAAACCAGAACAGTGGAATCAGGGTCATCAACTCGGGGAGAATCGGGTTGTTACGGCGGAAAGTCAGCTGGATGTCTTGCTTGGTAATTCCGCAGTAAACTTCTCGCATTGGATAGATTAATGGCGGGTTCCCAGGTGTTTTCGGCCGATGAATAGCCTTTCCATTTGACCAAATAGCGTCTTCGTCCGAAAGTTCCGCGATGGGCTAAGATCTGTTCTACTTCGTACTCTTCCTCCCCCTGTATAGTTTGTGGTGGGGGTCGGATAAAGTTTTGACCGTGTTTGGGAGTTTTCACATAAGGAGTGAGGAGAGAGGCATGGAATACTGGGTGGATCTTCCAGGAGGAAGGTAGTCGGAGCTGGAAAGCGACAGGGGATATGACTTTTTCAATCTCAAAAGGTCCTTCTCGTTTGGGGGCGAGTTTCCTGGATGGATAGGGGATATTAAGGTTCTTTCCTTCTAACCAAACTTTATCTCCGACTTTGAAGGGTTCGTACTTGGACCAAGTTCTCTCTTTTTGTCGTAATTGGGCAGTAACGTGAGCAGCTTTGGCCTCTTTTCTGGCGTTGTCAAGGATGGTCATTCGAGATTCAAGGGTGGGAAGGAATGTTTTTCCGATGGTGGGATAGGCTCTTGGTTCGTATCCCATCATGAGTGTGAAGGGGGTTTGTTTAGTAACCGAATGGGTAGCAGAATTGTGAGCAAATTCAGCCATCGGGAGAAGATCATGCCACTTAGCAGAGTTTCCGCCACAAAAGATTCTGAGATAGGTTTCCAATTCCTGGTTGACGTGTTCAGTTTCTCCGTCGGTTTGAGGATGATAGGCTGTCGATAGGGCTAGATCATATTGTAGGAGCCGGACAAGTTCCCTGGCTAATGCTGATGCGAATTGGGGTCCTCTATCTGATATGACTCGGTCATGGAGTCCGAATCTGGGAAAGATATGCCTGAAAAACAATTTGGCCACTCCTGCTGCATCGATGGTTTTATTGCAGGGGAGGAAAATTACCCCCTTTGTAAGTCCATGGTCGACCACGACCAGTACAGAATCAAAACCGGCAGAAGGTGGTAAATCCGTGATTAAATCCATCGAAATGTTTTGGAACGGTCGGTCTGCCTCTACAGGATTGGGAATGGGTGGTGGTGTTGTAGGATGAGTATTGACCTTGTTTGCTTGACATATAGCACATCCTAGGATGAATTTCCGTACGAACGTCGAGAGTCCTGGCCACCAATAGTCGCGTTGGAGTAGGGATAGGGTCCTGAAATATCCACCATGTCCTCCCGCGGGAGATTCATGTATTTTAGTGACCAATGTCTGCCGTTGGGATTCCGGAATGAAAAGACGTCCCTTGAAATATAGCATTCCATCCTCCCATTTCCAGTCACTGGCAGTTGCTCTGGGGAAGAGCGAAGAGCCCATTTGAGCAGTGGCAATGGCATTCTTTGCTAGTGGATCGTCCTTAGTGGAAAGGACTATTTTCTCCCGTATTGCGACGTTGATAAGGTTGATGAAATGGTCATCGGGGATAAGAATAACATCCTGGTTGTCGCTGGTGGTGTCTACTTCGTCTCTCCTGGATAGGGCGTCCGCAGGGGCCATTTTGTTTCCCGGGAGATTCTGGTAACGGATGTCGAAGTCCTGGAGGAATAGCATCCATCTGGCTTGTCATCGAGATAGTTTGTGAGGCTGTTTAAAGTATGCTAGGTTCTTGTGATCAGTTTGGATCGTTACCTGATGTTCTGTACCTGATAGATAGTGTCGCCACTCCTCTAATGCCCGTATGACGGCCAGCAACTCCCGATCGTAGATGTCATAATTTTGTTCTTCAGGGGAGAAGGTGCAGGAAAAGTATGCACAGGGGTGAAGATCTCCGTTTCCATCGGTTTGCATAAGAACAGCTCCTGATGCGGTAAGTGAAGCGTCGGTCATAACTGTGAAAGGTCGGGTAGAGTCAGGCATCTTGAGGACTGGTCTGGACATGAAAGCTTTTTGTAGGGTTCTGAAAGCTTTCTCACATTCTGGAGACCAGTTCCAGTTGACCCCTTTCTTGGTAAGCTCGTGGAGGGGTCGGCTGATCCCGGAGAAGTCGGGGATGAATTTCCTATAGAAATTACAGAATCCGATGAACGAGCGGATTTGTTTTACCGAGGTGGGGCTGTTCCAATCTTTGATAGCTTTGAGCTTTCCCAGATCGAGAGTAATTTCACCAGGTCAGACTATCATTCTGAGGTAGTCTACTTCAGTGATGTTGAAGGAACATTTGCTTAGCTTTAGGAACAAGTCGTTGTCCATCATTCGTTGAAGAACTCTTCGGGTTCTCTTGGTGTGTTCCCCTGGTTGTTTGGAAGCGATGATTAAGTCATCCATGTATATAATCAACCATCCTTCAGCAATCATGTCGGCGAAGACGTGATTCATAAGGGCTTGGAACGTAGCTGGGGAGTTGCTTTGTCCGAAGAACATGACTGTTGGCTCGAACAATCCTATGGGTGTGATGAAGGCAGCCTTCCATCGATCGGGGGGGTGGATTAACACGTTGTTATATCCCCATCGAATATCCATCTTGGTAAAGATGGTGGCATCTTTTAATTGGTCTACAAGTTCGGAAATGCGGGGTAGGGGATAGGCGTTCTTAATGGTATGCTCGTTAAGATACCGGTAGTCTTGACAGGGGCGAAGTCCTCCATCCTTCTTTGGAACAAAGAAAAAGGGGGAAGCTTGTGGAGATTGTGATGGTACAATGGTCCCCTTCTTCAAATTTTCATCGACAAATGTTTTACAAGCTTCCAGTTCCTTGGGATTTAACGGGTAAATCTTTGCTACTTTCGGTACGAAGGTGTCCTTTAGGTCAATATGGTGGTTATATTTCCTTGATGGGGGGAGTTTGCCTAGAGGGGGTTCCTCGAATACACGTCGGAATTCTTCATACTCAGGAGGAAGAGTGGTTTCTTTCTTATTGGCCATTTCTGCTTGTGCGATTTTGGTGGAATGGGTTATCTTCCGGATCTCTTCCTGATAGATGTAGGTATCAGGGTCTAATGCTAAATATCGCAGGAGGTATCTTTGCTTGACGTGATCCGAAGAGTGGAAGGTAGGGTTTATTGTTTCGGGGAGGACAATTTTCCCTTTTGCCCAGTCGATTTCCGGGTTGACCATTCATAACCAAGTCATTCCGAGGATGACTTCTTCTTTTCTGCAATTGATGATAAGGAAATCTTGTTCTTTTAGGAGTAGATTTTCCATTTCTAGTGAAAGCGTGACTTTCCTTCGTATTAACCCATTTTCGTTCTCCGTTCCATCTGCATTGGTTGCTTTTATGGGCATTTTCAATCTTTTGGTCGATAGCTTGAGTCGTTCTACTAGGTCTTTGTTTATGAAGCAATTGCTTGCTCCACTATCCACTAATGCGGATATTTCAGCGGTTTTCCCTGTCTTTTCTTCATGTAGGAGAGCGGAGATTCGAATTGCTCGATCTGCAATCGGGGATACAAGTACAGGGATAGTGGTAATGGGGATTGGTGACGCTGAAACACCTTTCCCCTTTAAAAACCCATGCCTTCCTCATTGGCTGGGGTGCTTTCCTCTTCTTTGTCGTCAAAGCATAGGTTTAATACTTTGGCAGCTTCTTCCGGTGTCACCTTGTCGTGTTTGGTGAAGAATTGGGTCATCGGGCTTTCGGTCTGTACCATGCGAGTAGTGGATGTCTGTCTATTCGAGGATGGTACTCGCCTATAGGTTTGATTGGAGTTTCTTCCCCTGAAGGAACTTCTGTCCCTTTGATGGTTCCTGGTCGAGCATCCTACTTTGTGACAGATGAAACATTTGTTGTTTCGGAAGTGTTTGGCTCGCTTGGTTGGTGACAACCGAATGGCATCTACGTCCATTGCATATGGATCTCTATGGGGTCTGTGAGAAGATCCTGACGCATTTGGTTGTCCTTGGCCTGTTCTGAGGAGCAAAGTTCTAGTCCTGATTTGGTCAAATTGGGCCACTTTCTCCATCCATTTTACCCATTTCTCTGGGGCTGGGTCGACTGCTGTCATTAGGTTCACTATGTCTCCGTTTACTGCTACCCTGAGTAGATCTATCAAGATCGTGTCTTGATGTCCCATGCCGGCATTGGCCACTAGTAGCTCAAATTGAGCTCTGAAGTTAGGGAATGTCCCTCTGCCCTGTTTCAAAGCGTAAAGTTTGGATCGCGCATTGGCTTGGGCATCACCTGGGGAGAAGGTTGTGAAGAAATCCTTTTCCAGTTCATGAAAGGTGATGTTGATCTTTCCTTGCACCACGTCATCCAGCTTCTGATACCATGCTTCCGCAAACGTTGCTGCCATCCCCGTCTTCATGTTATTGAGGAGGATGACGATCTGTGCTAATTCGTCATAGACTTCTCGATTGAGCATGAAGTATGCTTTCATCGCCCGAAACCATCTCTTTGCGTCCTCTGCTTTCCCGCTGAAAGATTCCAGACATCCTGCTCGGATTTCCGATTTCTTTGGAGTGGGTAATGCCACTGTTGTAGTCGTGGCTGGTACGGCTGGTGCTGGCGAGGTAGGTTGGTGGGTCATGACAGCGGTGATTGGAGGGGATAACTCAATGGGGGAAGGTTCTTTTGGGGTAGAGAATCCGGTATGTTCCGTTGTTTCTGGGGTGACAGAGATGATCGGGGGTGTGGGGGATGCTTGTGAGAGTCTGTGAAGCCTTCTTGGCGGTGCGAAGGGATTAAGGGGGGGTTGGGAACTTCCGTGGATTCTTCTTCTCTCTGGTTGTGGGGCTGGAGAGTTCGTGGTATAGTGGTCTTCCTCGTAATCGGAATCCTCCGGTGGTCTGATTCTTTGTCGCGACGTGATGGTCTGATTTCACCCCCTCTGCTATTCTTAGCAGGGGATAGACTTTTCCTAGGTAAGTCTTGGTCGTCGGAATATTCCTACGTAGAGGGCGATTGTGGCGACGATGGCTTCTACTAGTCTCAGGATGGTAGTAGCAGTTAGGATAAATGCGAGGTCCAGCAGGTCCAATCTTCCTCCTGAAGATGACTTCGTATTGGTCTGGTTAAAGTCCTTCTGCTGAAAAGCAGGGACGAGAATAGAGCTAGTTCTTTTGTTACGCTTGCGTGGAATTACCCGGCAAGGTCAAAGGTTCGACTATAAGTCTAGAACCAATGAAAGCAACTAGTCGAGCGCACACTCAAAGTGTAGTGCGAAGACACATGAAGAGGATCTCTCTAGCTGCGACAGGCAGTCTCGAGGAGGCCAGATAACTACAC
The DNA here is from genome assembly GCA_038094175.1 of Boletellus aff. lepidospora. Classification (NCBI taxonomy): domain Eukaryota; kingdom Fungi; phylum Basidiomycota; class Agaricomycetes; order Boletales; family Boletaceae; genus Boletellus; species Boletellus aff. lepidospora. The sequence continues at coordinate 14,271 of JBBPTT010000313.1, forward strand.
GTAGATTGCGTAGAACTAGCTAAGGAAGTATAGTACAGGCCCGAGGGTTTATATACAGAAGGACTGTACAGCTATGACAAAGAATCGGCCGTGATGGTGTCATCAATGCTTACTCGTTCTAGGTACAGTATCTGGGATGGGGGAACACGAGGTGATGCGAGAGAATCACCTTGGGAGAAAAGGGTCCATAAGAGGAACGGGCGCATCACGGTCAAAAGAGAAGACAGGTGGCATGGTTACACTGGGAGATTCCATCAATAGATGGCTATCAAAAGGAGATGGAGTATTGAACACATAATCAGAAGGAGAAAGAAAACTCATCAGGGATACTCCTCGATGTCAAGGTCTAGTCATGGTCGCATTTCTCGTAACACCGGGCTCACAGCAACCTTCGCAGAAGCCTGGTACCAGAAACTGGATGATGCCGCCCAAGGGAAGATCAGTATCACCTTCAATGAACTGGAAAAAGACTTCTTCACCACCTTCTCTCCAGGCGATGCTCAAGCAGATGCACGATCAAAACTCTATGCACTAAAGCAAGGAAGAACTACCTTCCCCAACTTTAGAGCTCAGTTCAAGCTGCTGGTAGCCAACGCCGGGATGGGACACCAAGACATGATTCTAATCGATCTCCTTAGGGTAGCCGTAAATGCTGACATCGTAAACTTGATGATGGCAGTCGACCCTGCCCCTGAGAAATGGGTAAAGTGGATGGAGAAAGCTGCGCAATTTGACCAAGTTAGGACTAGGACCCAACTCCTAAGAACAGGACAGGGACAACCCAATGCATCCGGATCCTCCCATAGACACAGAGATCCTTATGCCATGGACATAGATGCAATAAGGTTAACACCAGTAGAACGGGCAGAACATTTCAGAAACAACAAGTGTTTCATCTGCCACAAGGTCGGATGCTCTACCAGAAACCATAAGAAGGAAGGAAATTCCTTCAAAAGAAGGAACTTCCAATCGAACTATAGGCAAGTGCCACCCCCCAAACAACAACCGTCCGCTACCCGCGTTATACAGACCAAAGACGATATACAAACATTCCTTGAAAGGAACCAGGTTTCTAAAGACGAGGCTATCAAAGCCCTCGAAATATGCTTCGCCAAAGACAAAGAAAATATAGCGAACGACGAATTAGTTTCCCAAAAAGAAGAAACTACGGGTTTTTAAGAGGGAGAGGTGTTTCAGCATCACCAATCCCCATAACCACTATTCCTGTAATTGTATCACCTATTGCAGATTGAGCAATCCGACTCCCCATCTCTCTGTATGAAGAAGATACAGGAAAAACTGCTGAAGTACTATCCCTAGTGGATAGCGGAGCAAGCAATTGCTTCATCAATAAGAAATTGGTAGAATGACTAGGACTAGTAACCAAGAAACTGAAAATCCCCATCAAGGCCACGAACGCTGACGGAACTCTTAACGAAAATGGAATGATACGCAGGAAAGTCACACTCTCCATAACCATCGAATCGCTACTACTGGAAAAACAAACCTTCTTAGTGATCAACTGTGGAGACGAAGACATCATACTAGGAATGTCTTGGTTAAGACTAGTAAATCCAGAGATAGATTGGACCAAAGGTGAGATCACCATTCCCCAATCTATCGACCAAATACCACATTCACAAGATCATATCGAACAGTGATATCTATTGCGTTATTTGGCCACAGATCCTACCGCCCACATCAATCAAGAAGTTATTCGAAAAATAACCTATTCAACGGAAATTGCTCAAGCTGAAAATGCCAAGAAAGAAGAAACTATCCTTCCCCCCGAATTTGAAGAATTTAGAAAAGTATTCGAAGAACCCCCATTAGGCAAACTACCACCATCGAGGAAGTACAATCACCACATCGACCTAAAAGACACCTTCATACCTAAGGTTGCCAAAATATACCCATTAAACCCCAAAGAGTTAGAAGCATGCAAGACGTTTGTTGAGGAAAACCTAAAGAAAGGAATGATTGTGCCTTCACAATCCCTCCAAGCTTCTCCCTTCTTCTTCATGCCCAAAAAAGATGGGGGACTGCGCCCTTGTCAAGATTATCGATACCTCAATGAATACACAATCAAAAATGCTTACCCACTACCCCGTATCTCCGAACTCGTAGATCAGCTCAAAGATGCCACTATCTTTACCAAAATGGACATTCGATGGGGATATAACAATGTGCTGATCCACCCTCCCGATCGATGGAAGGCGGCCTTTATCACACCAGTAGGGCTATTCGAACCGACCGTAATGTTCTTCGGACAAAGCAATTCTCCAGCTACGTTCCAGGCCCTCATGAATCATGTGTTCGCTGATATGATTACTGAAGGATGGCTAATCATATACATGGATGATCTTATCATCGCCTCCAAACTACCTGGGGAACACACAGAACGAACTCGTAAGGTCCTTCAACGAATGATGGACAACGACCTATTCCTCAAGCTAAGTAAATGCTCTTTCAATGTCACTGAAGTAGACTACCTCGGAATGATAGTCCGACCAGGCGAGATCACCCTGGATCCTGGGAAACTCCAAGCCATCCAGGACTGGAAAAGCCCTACATCTGTAAAGCAAATCCGCTCTTTCATTGGGTTCTGTAACTTCTATAGGAAGTTTATCCCTGATTTCTCTGGAATCAGTCGACCCCTCCATGAACTCACAAAGAAAGGAGCTACCTGGAACTGGTCTTCAGATTGTGAAAAAGCCTTCAGAACGCTACAGAAAGCTTTTATGTCCAGACCAATCCTAAAAATGCCCGACTCCACCAAACCCTTTACAGTCATGACTGATGCCTCCCTCACTGCATCAGGAGCTGTGCTGATGCAAACCGATGGAAACGGAGATCTCCACCCTTGCACATACTTTTCTTGAACTTTCTCCCCAGAAGAACGAAACTATGATATTTATGATCGAGAAATACTAGCAGTAATCCGAGCACTAGAAGAATGGAGGCACTATCTATCTGGAATGGAACACCAAGTAATGATCCAAACCGATCATAAAAACCTCGCCTATTTCAAACAACCCCATAAACTATCCTGACGTCAAGCTAGATGGATGCTGTTTCTGCAGGATTTCGACATCCTATACCAAAATCTTCCGGGAAATAAAATGGCCCCGGCCGATGCCTTGTCCAGAAAGGAAGAGGTCAACACCACCGAGGATAACCAAGACGTCATCCTTATTCCGGATGACCACTTTATCAAGCTCATTGATCTCGCTATATGAGAAAAGATAATCCTTTCCACTAAAGATGACCCATTGGCAAAGAATGCCATCACTGCAGCCCAGATGGGATCCTCCCTCTTTCCGAGAGCAAACACCAACGATTGGACATGGGAGGATGGAATGCTGTACTTCAAGGAACATCTCTTTATCCCCGAATCCCAAAGACAAGCCTTAGTCACTAAAATTCACAAGTCCCCTGCAGGGGGACATGGTGGATATTTTAGAACCTTATCCCTAATCCAACACGACTACTGGTGGCCAGGACTTTCGACCTTTGTCTGGAAATTTGTCCTGGGATGTGCAATCTGTCAAGCAAATAAAACAAACACTCATCCCATGACACCACCACCAGTTCCAAATCCCATGGAAGCGGATTGCCCATTTCAAAACATTTCTATGGACCTAATAACCGACCTACCAATCATGGCTGGATTTGATTCCATATTGGTCGTGGTCGACCATGGCCTTACAAAGGGGGTAATTTTCCTACCATGCAATAAAACCATCAATGCAGCAGAAATAGCCAAGCTCTTTTTCAGAAACATCTTCCCTAGATTTGGACTGCATGACCGAGTCATATCCGACAGAGGCCCCCAATTTGCATCTGCATTCGCTAGAGAACTTGCCCGACTCTTGCAATACGACCTGGCCTTATCCACGGCCTACCATCCACAAACAGACGGGGAAACTGAACGCATAAATCAGGAACTGGAAACCTATCTCCGAATATTCTGTGAAGGAAACCCTGCTAAGTGGCATGATCTGCTACCAATGGCTGAATTTGCTCATAATTCCGCCACTCACTCAGTCACCAAACAAACCCCATTCGCACTCATGATGGGATACGAACCCCGAGCCTACCCAGCAATCAGAAAAACATTCCTACCTGCTCTCGAATCTCAAATGACGATCCTTGACAATGCTTGAAAGGAAGCAAAGGCGGCCCATGTAATGGCCCAACTTCGACAAAAAGAAAGAATATGGTCGAAGTATAAGCCGTTCAAAATCAGGGACAAGGTCTGGCTAGAAGGAAAGAATCTCCGAATCCCCTACCCATCAAAGAAATTAGCCCCTAAAAGAGTAGGCCCCTTCGAAATCGAGAAGATCATCTCATCAGTCGCTTTCCAACTCTGACTCCCTGCATCTTGGAAAATCCATCCTGTATTTCACACCTCACTCCTCACTCCGTATAAGGAGACCTCCAAACATGGTCCTAATTTTCCCAAACCTCCGCCAGACTCCATTGAAGGGGAAGAAGAGTACGAAGTAGAAGCTATTTTAGCCCATTGAGGAACGTTCGGACAAAGACAATATTTAGTCAAATGGAAAGGATACTCTTCGGCCGAAAACACCTGGGAACCCGCCATCAATTTATCCAATGCTAGACAAATACTGCGGAATTACCAAGCCAACCACCCGGCCGCCTTCCCGCAGTAGCAACTCGATACCACCCGAATTGATGACCCTGATTCTGCAGTCCCTATCTGATCCAATACCCTGGTCCATGCACCGCCAATGATTGCTATAAAAAGCGACCTCCCATGTTCAAGCCCCGCAGCATTACAGCTACTACCACCACCCCCCCCCCACCATCACACCTGCATCATTATGCAATTCTCCATCGACTTTTACAAAGTCCTCCTCGTCCTCGCCACCCTATTATTATTCTACATAGTCCACCTGCTCCACGACCTCGCAGAGAAATCAAGGTTCTGGGCAGTAGAAGTACATGTTTGGGACAAGGCCCTCCTATACCTGTCATGGGGTGACGGGTTGATAGAAGCTGTTACGCTTGCGTGGAATTATCCAGCAAGGTCAAAGGTTCGACCTCAAGTCCAGAACCTTTGGAAAGCAACTAGTTGAGCGCACACTCAAGGTGTAGTGTGAAGACACGCGAAGAGGATCTCTCTAACTGCAACAAGCAGTCTCGAGGAGGCCAGATAACTACACGTAGATTGCGTAGAACTAGCTAGGGAACATGATACAAACCGGGGTCAACTATATAGTACAAGGATAGGCTGTGCATACAGCCGGTGATGAGTCAGGATGAGTCATGAGTAACTAGGGTGACTGATACATCAATGCGCAGCATCAGGGATGGGATCAAGGGATCAAAAGATGGTGGCTGCGGGGCTATACATGGTTACCATCATAGTGAGATGGTGAAGGTGTGACAAATGTGAAGAGGTGACGATGTGAAGGGTCGGAATAGGTAGTGACCAAGTAGACGTCCCATGTCTAGTGGCTTTGGCTAACCAATAAGGATCCAAGGGAAGGGAAAGGAAAAACTTGTAACAATACCCCCTTTGTACATTGGAGATTCCAGCTCCAAGACTTTTGTTCTTAATAATTTCGTCGTCGACGTTGAGGAGGGGATTTTACCAGGGAAACTCTGTCAAGAAAAGCTGATGGGTGCAATTTTCGGTAAGCAGAAAGGAGTTTGCGAGCATTGGAAAGGTTGGTGGCCGGTTCCCAAGTGTTTTCTGTGGAAGAATATCCTTTCCATTTAACCAGGTATTTTCTTCGTCCGGCATGTCCTCTATGTGCAAGGATGGCTTCTACTTCGTATTCTTCTTCTCCTTCGATGGTATCAGGCGGAGGTCGGAGGAAATTCGGTCCATGTTCCGGTGTTTCAACAAATCGGGTGAGAAGGGAGGCGTGAAAAATGGGGTGTATTTTCCAAGAAGGGGGAAGACATAGCTGGTAGTTAACGGAGGAGATGGCTTTCTCGATCTCAAAAGGGCCTTCTCGTTTCGGGGCAAGTTTCCTGGATGGATAAGGGATCTGAAGGTTCTTTCCTTCGAGCCAAACCTTATCACCAACTTTGAATGGGGAGAATGTTTTCCATCCCCTTTCCTTTAGTCGTTGTTGGGCATTAACATGAGCGGCTTTGGCTTCTTCTCTTGCTTTGTCTAGGATAGAGAGGCGGGATTCGAGAGCTGGGAGGAAGGTTTTGCCAATTGGGGGGTATGCTCGAGGTTCGTAACCCATCATCAAGGAGAATGGGGTTTGTTTAGTGACCAAGTGAGTGGCGGAATTATGAGCAAATTCAGCCATAGGGAGCAAATCATGCCACTTGGCAGGATTTCCATCGCAAAATATCTGAAGATATGTTTCTAATTCTTGGTTTACGCGTTTGGTTTCTCCGTCGGTTTGTGGATGGTAGGCGGTGGATAGGGCGAGGTCGTATTTCAGTAGGCGTGCCAGTTCTCGAGCAAAGGCTGAGGCGAATTGCGGGCCTCTATCAGAAATGCAGTGATCATGCAGTCCGAACCTAGGAAAAATGTGCTTAAAAAAGAGGGCTGCTACTCCTGCAGCGTCGATTGTTTTGTGACAAGGGAGGAAAATTACCCCCTTTGTAAGCCCGTGGTCGACCACGACCAAAACAGAGTCAAATCCGGCCGATACGGGAAAGCCAGTGATCAAATCCATAGAAATATTCTGAAAGGGGCGGGTGGACTCCATTGCATTGGGAATCGCCGGCGGTGTTGTGGGATGAGTATTAACCTTGTGTGACTGACAAACCGCACATCCTTTGATAAACCGGCGAACAAAGGTAGACAGGCCGGGCCACCAATAGTCCCGTTGGAGGAGGGAAAGAGTTCTGAAATATCCGCCATGTCCTCCTGCATTGGATTCATGGATTTCTGTGACCAATTTATGCCGTTGCGATTCAGGAATAAAGAGACGTCCCTTGTAGTATAACATTTCGTCCAACCATCGCCAGTCCTCAGGGGAGGCACGAGGAAAAAGGGAGGACCCCTTTTCTAGAGTGGAAATCGCTTCGAGGGCTATCAGATCTTCTTTGGTGGAAAGAATGATCTTCTCACGGAGATCAAGATCTATGAGGTTGATGAATAGATCGTCGGGTATTAATACTACGTCCTGGTTGTCGGTTGTGGTGTCCAAGTCGTCCTTTCTGGAGAGAGCGTCAGCTGGCCCCATCTGTGATCCGGGGAGATTCTGATATCGGATATCAAAGTCTTGAAGGAATAACATCCATCGGGCTTGTCGTCTAGACAATTTATGGGGTTGTTTGAAATATGCCAAGTTCTTATGATCAGTTTGGACTGTCACCTGGTGTTCTGTCCCGGACAGATAATGTCTCCATTCTTCCAAGGCTCGTATTACAGCTAATAACTCCCGATCGTAGATGTCGTAGTTTCGTTCTTCAGGGGAGAAGGTTCGGGAGAAGTAAGCACACAGGTGAAGATCTCCGTTTCCATCAGCTTGCATAAGGACCGCTCCACAAGCGGTGAGGGAGGCATCCGTCATGACTGTGAATGGTTTCATAGAGTCGGGCATTCTTAGTACTGGTTTTGAGAGGAAGGCTTTTTGGAGTGTCTGAAAAGCCTTCTCACATTCTTCCGTCCAGTTCCAGGTTACCCCTTTCTTAGTTAGCTCGTGTAAGGGTCTGCATATTCCAGAGAAGTCGGAGATGAACTTCCTGTAGAAATTACAGAATCCGATGAACGATCGGATTTGTTTGACTGAAGTGGGGCTTTTCCAATCCTCGATTGCCTTGAGTTTTCCGGGGTCGAGGGTGATTTCTCCTGGTCGAACTATCATGCCGAGATAGTCGACTTCTGTAACATTGAAAGAGCATTTACTTAGCTTGAGGAATAGATCATTTTCCATCATTCATTGAAGAACTCGGCGAGTTCGTTCCGTATGCTTCGTGGAGTCATTCGAGGTGATGATGAGATCATCCATATATATGATCAGCCATCCTTCGGCGATCATATCAGCAAATACATGATTCATCAGCGCTTGGAACGTAGCTGGTGAATTGCTTTGTCCAAAGAACATGACTGTTGGCTCAAAGAGTCCTACTGGGGTGATGAAGGCGGCCTTCCATCGGTCTTCCGGGGTGATTAGCACGTTGTTGTATCCCCATCGGATATCCATCTTGGTGAAGATTGTAGCGTCCTTGAGTTGGTCTACTAGTTCCGAGATACGAGGTAAGGGGTAAGCATTCTTGATCGTATGTTGGTTCAGATATCGGTAATCTTGACAAGGTCGGAGTCCGCCATCTTTCTTTGGTACAAAGAAGAAGGGAGAGGCTTGTGGGGATTGAGATGGGACGATCGTTCCTTTCTTAAGATTTTCGTCAACAAATGTCTTGCATGCTTCCAACTCTTTAGGGTTAAGTGGATATACTTTTGCTACTCTGGGAACAAAAGTGGGGGCGAGGTCAATATGGTGGTCGTATTTTCTAGATGGAGGAAGCTTCCCGAGTGGAGGTTCTTCGAAGACCTTCCTGAATTCTTCAAATTCAGGTGGTAAGACCGTTTCTTGCTTGGTTTTCTGTTGTTCCTGAGCGATCTCCATGGATCTAGTGATCTTTCGGATCCATTCTGTCTTGATGTGCTCATCGGGGTCGATCTTTAGGTATCGGAGTAATTGATCTTGTTCGTCCCGGTTCTTTTGCTCGGAAAGTGAATCAATGGTTTCTGGCAGTCGAATTTCTCCCTTTGCCCAATCAATTTCAGGGTTGACCATTCATAACCAAGTCATTCCTAGAATGACGTCTTCCTTTCCACAGTTGATGACGAGGAAATCCTGTTTTTCCAGAAGGAGATTTCCTAAGGTAAGGGTAAGAGTGACTTTCCTTCGTATATGCCCATTACTATTTTCTGTTCCATCGGCGTTTGAGGCCTTGATGGGCGATCTCAGCTTGGTGGTGGTCCATCCCATTTGTTCTACTAGTTTTCGATTTATGAAGTTGTTGCTTGCTCCACTATCCACTAGGGAGGAAACTTCGGCATCCTTATTAGTCCCTTCTTCCTGTAAGAAGGTCGGGAGTCTGATTGCTCGATCAGAGGTTGGTGGTAGGGGTACGACGGCTATTCTTTCTTCCATTGGAGAGTTGGTTTCTGGGTGTTTCTTCAGAGTCTTGAGGACGTCCTTGATGGTTATCCCTTTCCTTTGTAGCATCTCCCTCATTCGTTTATCTAAAGCAGCCTTGTCTTCTGATTGAATTGATTCTCGATCAGGGACTCGCCTGGGGCTGGATTGCCTTTTCCTGGGATGATATTTGGTATGACATCCCCTTCGGTGACAGATGAAACATCGGTTGTTTCGTTGGTGTTCTGTCCATTGTTGGGAGGACAGTCGAATTACATTGACACTGAGGTCTATGTCCATTGCGTCCGGGGCGGGTTCTTGGATTTTCTCTGGTTCCTCCATTATCCATTCATCAGTTTCGGGTTTGAATGGTTGTTTTCGTAATTGCTGCGTCCTAGTTCTGACCTGGTCGAACTGAGCGGCTTTTTCTATCCATTTGTTCCATGTATTTGGTGGTGGATCTACTGCAGTCATGAGGTTGACCAGTTGAGTATCGACTGCTGTCCTAAGCAAGTCGATCAGAATTTCGTGTTGTTGGCCCATGCTTGCTGTAGAGGCAAGGAGTTCGAATTGAATCCGGAAGGTCGAAAATGACTTCCTTCCCTGTTTTAAAGCGTAAAGTTGTGATCTCGCATCTGCCTGAGAATCACCTGGGGCGAATACATTGAAGAATCCTTCTTCAAGTTCCTTTAGAAGCAGACTCATTTGCTTCCTGCTGGCTACCACGTCTTGTAGGTTTTGATACCATCCTTCAGCAAAGATTGCAGCCATTCCATTTGTCATATTGTTGAGGATAATGACTACTTGTGCTAACTCGTTATAAACCTCTCGGTTGATTGAAAGGTAAGCTTTCATGGCGCCAAACCATCGTTTAGCATCTGTGGCAACTCCGCTAAATGGACCAGGGTTTCCGGTTCGGATTTCCTGGGGTTCCTCGGGTTCCAAGATTGTCGGTGCTACTGGGATTGGTAAGGCGGGGATAGGAGCTGGTAGTGCAAGTAGGATAGGAGGAGGAGGAAGTGTAGGTTGTATCAAGATATTGGAAAAACCTGGGATAGATGGTGGTCCGATCTGAGGGATTTCAACTGGTGGCGCTATTAGTGCCTGAGTGGGGAATGATATGGGTCGTGTAGGTTCCTCTGATTGAATCGTTTCAGGGGGAATGATCTGGACTGTTATCTCTGGATAGGCGACGGGCGTAGGCGGTGGAGTGTCGGGCAATGCTGCTGGTCTTCTGGGTGGGGGGTAGGGGACTGTTCCAAAGGTAGTTGGTGGAGCGCTCATTGCTCCAGAAATCCTTCCAGACTGCGGCGGCAGACTGGGCATTTCTCTAATGGTGGATCGTACCGACAATGGTCTGGGTGATCCATGGGTAGATGAGGTAGCGATTATCGGTGTTCCTCCTATTCCTGGGGTCCCAACTCGTGGGGAATTCTGTCCTGTTATAGTTCTGATGCTACTGGGTCGAGAGGATTCCGTTCCCGTTGTCCCTGGTATTCGGGGTGGTCTGGTAGACATTCCTAACATCATAGGAGGTAAAGGCACTTGCCGAAACTCCTGAGTTTCCTGTTCTTCTTGTGACGATGACTCGTCATTCTCCTCCTGAGAGTCTTCCTCCTGAGGGCTTCCTTCCTGTTCCGACGAGGAAGTTGGTACTTGATAACTTCCACTGTTCCTAAGTGAAGTTCTGGTCCTAGATCGTCCGCGGTCTTCTTCGACAGGCGGAGGTGTGGATCGTCGTGGGGGTTGTTCTTCGTCCCTGGAGGAAGATCCCCAATCCCAAAAGCTAGACATGTTTACGTACTATCTTCCCAATCAGTCGTGGAGTAAAGATAGCCTTTGATCGCGGCCGTTCTGATGGCAATGACAGATTATCCTAGTCTTCCCAGGAAGACGCTAGTGATCGAGGTGGTGTTGTCTAGAGTCCTACTGCTGAAAAGCAGGGACGAGAATAGAGCTAGTTCTTTTGTTACGCTTGCGTGGAATTATCCAGCAAGGTCAAAGGTTCGACCTCAAGTCCAGAACCTTTGGAAAGCAACTAGTTGAGCGCACACTCAAGGTGTAGTGCGAAGACACGTGAAGAGGATCTCTCTAACTGCAACAAGCAGTCTCGAGGAGGCCAGATAACTACACGTAGATTGCATAGAACTAGCTAGGGAACATGATACAAACTGGGGTCAACTATATAGTACAAGGATAGGCTGTGCATACAGCCGGTGATGAGTCAGGATGAGTCATGAGTAACTAGGGTGACTAATACATCAATGCGCAGCATCAGGAATGGGATCAAGGGATCAAAAGATGGTGGCTGCGGGGCTATACGTGGTTACCATCATAGTGAGATGGTGAAGGTGTGACAAATGTGAAGAGGTGATGATGTGAAGGGTCGGAATAGGTAGTGACCAAGTAGACGTCCCATGTCTAGTGGCTTTGGCTAACCAATAAGGATCCAAGGGAAGGGAAAGGAAAAACTTGTAACAGAAGCAGGGCAAGAACGATAGTGGGTGGGGACCCCCACATTGGGGCCCAGGGTCGAAATAAGGTGCTGATCACACCGCCTAGCCGACAACAACGGGTGGTAGCGCCACAAGATCAAGATTGGAGGGAGGTGACAGGACCGGAAGTGGAACATCTGGTGGACTCGCCGATGTTAAATAGGAGATGGGTGGATCCAAGGTAGTCTAGACCAATCCCTTTCACCGATCATGACCTGCTCTGTCAATCTCATCCCCATCCCTGCTGTCCTGACCGACCCACTCAAAACTTATTGACAAGACAATCGAGAGGAGCTAGCCTATGCCGAAATCTATTGGCTCCATCGGCTGTCCAAACCACACTTATGGGATGCATTAGAAAAGACGTTCCAGGATGTCCATCTTGTCCTTCTGATCAACACCCTACCCGAATTCGAGAACCATGAGTTTCTCCCCCTCATCCTAAACCTCTACCATCGCTACCACACGTTCCTCCAACAGACTGAACATCTACCTATTGACTCCATGGTAGCCATGCCATACACCTTATCTCGGCTTGCACTCTGTCGAATGAAGGATTATATCCTGGAACTGATCGTTCGACACGGGATAATTACTATCATCCACCAACTCCCCGCTGAACCCATGCATAGCTTCATGTGGCCCATTCTGCAGTCCTTCTCCCCCTCTCAGATTCGAGACTTTCTTGCGCCCAGATTCATCACTCATCCGCTTGCACTTGGCAGACTATGGGGCGACAATTCTGAGGAACCCGTATTCACTCGTCCCAATCCTGTCTTGGCTACCCGCCCCAGCTCACGCCCTTCCACCTCAGTATCTGAGGATGTGGCAAGAGGCGAATTCACCCCGACCGCCCACAGAACCGGAACCCCTTTCCCAGACAACAACGATCCAATCCCTGTTCCTCCTCCCCATAGCCGACTTAGACATCGACGAGGAATTACACATAGAGACACTGACAACTGTCTCCTCCAACCCCTTATCAATTCCCTCCTCGACTTCGTCACTCAACTCCCTGTTGGATCAACTCGCACTGACCATTGTTACACCTGCGGAGATAGCGGGCACTATTGCCCGAATTGCCCGGAATACACCTGCCCCATTTGCAGGGTATCGGTGCCCGGTCATGCCCAATACAACTGTCCAGAACGTCGTTGCAGAATCTGTAATAGTGTGGCGCACTCTGTGGAAACTTGCCCGCAGGGCCGGGATACCCCTTCCCCTTCCAATGGAAGTGAGACCTAACTCCACTTGGCGAATTCCTAGGGAGATAAAGAGTGTGGAGGCAGGGCCTCCAGTGTACTTCAGAGGTATTGTTACAAGAAATGCAACCCTGGGATGACGGCGAATCTGCGGGCTTTCTCTATTAAGTTTTTCTTCTTTGTCTTCATATGCTTTTGATATTGTGTCAACTCCCACCAGTCATCTTCCGACGAGCTCTGCCCCCATCACTATGCCCCCTGTTTTTCCCATTGATATTGATGCGCCCATTTCCCTTTTGGACCCTTTTCTCCCAAGGTGATTCTCTCATATCACCTCGTGTCCCCTTCTCCCAGATGCTGTACTCCAAGTAGTAACTACAGATGACACCTTTGTGGCCGATTCTTAGTCATACTTATATAGCCATTATGTATATAAACCCCTCGGGCCTGTACCATTACTCCTTAGCTAGTTCTACGCAATCTACGTGTAGTTATCTGGCCTCCTCGAGACTGCTCGCCGCAGCAAGAGAGATCCTCCTCATGTGTCTTCGCACTACACTTTGAGTGTGCGCTTGACTAGTTACTTTCATTGGTTCTGGACTAGAGGTCGAACCTTTGACCTTGCTGGATAATTCCATGCAAGCATAACACGACCCTTCCAACAGATCTCCTGTGATCTTATCACTGATCTTCCCTTGTCTGCTGGCTTTGATTCCTTGTTGGTCATGGTCGACCATGGACTTACTAAGGGGGTAATTCTCTGCCCCATTAAGAAAACCATCACTGCTGAGGGTGTTGCCACCCTATTTTTCCACAAAGTCTACCTCCACTTTGGACTTTATGACAAAATCATCTCTGACCGTGGTCCTCAGTTTGCATCTGCCTTTGCCCAGGAGCTTGGAAAGCTCCTCAACTATGACCTCTCCCTCTCCACTGCCTATCATCCCCAAACAGATGGTGAAACGGAACATGTAAACCAGGAGGTTGAAACATACCTTCGCATCTTCTGCAGCAACAACCCAGCCTCATGGGCTGATTCTATTTCCCACACAGAATTTGCACATAACCACCGCCCTCACTCTGTCACAAACCAATCTCCGTTCTATCTCATGATGGGATATGAACCCTGTGCCCTTCCCACAATCATCTCCACTGAGCCCTCCATTCCTGCCATAGAAACCCGCCTTAAATCCCTGATCACTGCTAGAGAAGAAGCTCTAGCAGCCCATGAACTTGCATGCCAAGTCATGGCCTCACGTTCCCATCATGGGTTCACACCCTTCACCAAAGGGGACAAGGTGTGGTTAGAAGCATGGAACCTGAAGCGCTCTGTTGTCAGCCCGAAATTTGCTCCCAAATGAGAAGGACCCTTTGTCATCACCAAGGTCCTTTCCCCCATTGTCTATGAACTCCATCTCCCAAGAACTTGGAAGATCCACCCAGTCTTCCATGCTTCCCTTCTATCCCCTTACAAAGAGAACAACATGCATGGCCCGAACTTCCCAAAGCCACCACCTGACCTTGTGGAAGGGGAAGAAAAATACGAAATTGAAAAGATCTTGAAACACCATGGAATCCCGAAGAACCGCTTCTATCTCGTCCAATGGAAGGGATATTCGGCCAAAGAAGACTCCTGGGTCCCTAAGTGGGACTTCAAACATGCAAAGTCCACTCTGACAGACTATAAGAACCTCCACCCCTCCATTTTCTCTCTTTCCTCATGATGATAACCTACTCTGTTGCCTTCTCCACCTAGCCCTTGATTCCCACTATGTCTACAATCTCTTCCCCCTCTGCTTTCTCCACCACCACCCTTAGTGCCACCTTGCCCATTGTTGATGACATCTTGTGTCTCTCTTCCATGGTTGCTAACCCAGGCTGGGGCAATGAACCCTGGACTCCACTCACCAAACCCACTCATGTCACCAATGTCCTCGCTCCTGCAGCATCCATTGACATCCCTCTCTATGCCCACGCCATTTGTGATGGTCCCCCTGATGAACATACTGTTGACCAGATGAAGGAGTACCTCCTTGACTCCCACCTCACTGTCCCCATCACATCCCACCTTGACTTCCATTCCCCACTCCTTGCCCTATATAAGGCATACCTCCAATGTGAACAGCTTGTCACATTTACCCGTGCCCAGACTGCTACCACCCAGTTACAGGTGCTTTGCACCATCATCGCCAATGTCCACTCCCATCTTGAGGGCACCTTGCTCATGGCCCTTCATCAGTTAGGCATGGCTGAGTTCCTCATGGATCTAAACCAGTATCTCCGCGAGCTGGCATGCTCCCACAACCTTCACATTGCATTGACTCCCTCAGCCTCTTCTACCCCTCTCACTGCCAATGAGACTGCTGCCTTGGAGTGAGCCGAAGCCTATTGGACTGGCTTTCAAGGACATGTACCCCTTCCTCAGAATCATCCCCAGTATCATCATACTTGCTACAATTGTCATCGACTTGGACATTGTTGCCCTCAGTGCCCAGTTTACCAATGCCCCTCTTGTCTCAATTGGACACCTGGCCACCCCCAGTCATGCTGTCCCCTTGCTTGTCCTTCCCCTCGCCATTCCTCCTCCTCCTCATCCTCTCACTGAACCTCAGTCTCTAGTGGCTCTTCCCGAGGAAGAGGATCCCACGGATGCCAAGCTCCACTCCCTGTCCCTTCTCCTTGTGCCCCTTCCCCCTACAATGGAGATGACGTCTATGATGACAATGCCTGGGGTAACATCCCAGCCT
>JBBPTT010000314.1:0-29788 GCA_038094175.1 Boletellus aff. lepidospora
GGATGAAGCTGCGTCTTCACTGCGACTCGCTCAGGAGTCGAAGCCTGATGAACTAGAGGCTCTTGACCGAGAGATTGTGACCTTACAAATTGAACTCGAGAGTCTCAAAAACGAAAGTGACGTCTTTAGCGTCGAAAGACGGACGAAACTCGAGAGCGACCTCCGCTCGAAGCGAGAGGAGGCCCAGGAGCTGACGGCGATATGGCAGAATGGTATGGATTTGGGCATGTACTCTTTTGTCGACGTCCATGTGATGCGGCGTAACAGAGCGCGCTCGACTCGAACGTACAAAGGACCTCAAGAAGCGCCTTGAAGATGCAAAGCACGAACTCGAGGTTACCCAGCGGCAGGGCCAGTATGAGAGGGCTTCTCAGCTTCGTTTTGGTGTCATTCCAGATTTGGAACACCAGCTTCCAAAGGATGGTGAGTCGAAGGAAGACTCGGACGCGGAAAGCCCCCTCGCGATGCTTCACGATAGAGTGACGAGCAACGACATATCGCGAGTCGTTGCCAAAGCTACTGGAATTCCGGTCCAAAACCTCCTTCGAGGCGAGCGTGAAAAACTAGTCCATGTCAGCCGTTCCGTATACTTATGCAACCACCCTGATGGCACACGACATGGTCTAGATGGAAGATGCGCTTAGGCGACGCGTCGTTGGACAAGATCATGTTGTATCGTCCATCAGCGATGCTGTTCGAATTTCGCGGGCTGGCTTGCAAGCACCTAATCGACCAGTGGCTTCGTTCCTATTCCTTGGACCTACTGGTGTCGGCAAGGTTCGTCTTCGTCCATCCACCCCAGCCAAGTAGGCTCCTAACTACGGTATCAGACAGAGCTTTCGAAAGCACTTGCGGCATTCCTGTTCAATGATGAGCAGCGAGGGCTGTAGGTCCACCATTTCTGTGCTAGTATCTGTCTGATAATTGACTTTTTGCAAGAATTGACATCAATATGTCAGAGGTAGGCTATTTGTCCGGTCCAATGCACTACCTGAGCATTGGTTTTGCAGTATCATGACCGACATACTATATCGCGTCTGATCGGGGCCGCCCCGGGCTATGTTGGATTCGAGGAAGGTGGTAGGTGTTTGCTGTTCTCGTGTATATCAATCGAGCCGGCCTCAACGGTCTACAGGACAGCTCACAGAAGCGGTCCGAAGAAAGCCTTATGGTGCGTTTGCTTCGAATTCTTGGGGTCACTCGGCATCGTGACCGCTTCTGAAAGCTGTCATCCTTTTGGATGAACTCGAAAAGGCTCACAAGGTTTGCAAGCCATTGGTAACTGCACGGTGGTCTGTCATTGATCACGGTGGCAGGACGTGGCGATGATCCTCCTCCAAATTCTGGACGAAGGGAGTCTTAGCGATAGCCAGGGGCGTAAAGTCGACTTCAAGGTGTGTGATCTATTGTCCCCCAATCGCTGAAGTACCCTCCGCGCTCATGCCACTCATCTTATGCGATGCATCAGAATACGATCATATGCCTGACAAGCAATCTCGGTAGTGACATCCTTGTGGATCCTTCTTCCTGCGATATGAACGGTGTCGTCACGGAGGCTGCCAAAACCGAGGTCATGGAACGAACGTCAGAGTACTTTCCCCCAGAGCTACTCAACCGCCTCGATTCGATGCTTGTGTTCAACAAGCTCTCACAGAGCGCCATCTTTGACGTCGTGGCGCTTCGGTTGAACGATGTTGCGGAGCGATTGAAGGACAGGCGAATCACGCTTGACGTGGACGAGGCGGCCCGAGCATGGTTGGTGAAGAAGGGGTATTCGGAGGTGTATGGTGCGCGTGCGATTGCCCGGGTGGTACGAACTGAGGTGCTGTTCCCGCTTGCCCAAAAGCTGCTGCGGGGTACGATACGGTGCGTGTTGTTGAACCTTTCTGTACTGCGATGGGATGACCGACGGGTTGCATCGATCGCTAGCGATGGCGACACCGTCCGCGTCGGCGTGACGATGGGTGGCGAAGCGTTGGACATTCGGGACAACCACGCGGCCGATTCTGAGGCAGCCGTGGGGTCGGGCTGGGTGCGGCCCGTCCATGAGAACGAGGATGCGCTAAAATAAGGTCGGACTACGTGGGCGTTCCCACCGTGACCTAATCCAAAGTTCGAGCGCTGGTGCGCCAACTGGGCTGTCGTCGTGCGGCCCTGCATTAGCTTGCTTCAAAAGGCGACCGCGTTGACACAGACGCTCGCGCCCCGTAAACATATGACCGTTCGATCCACAAAGTTGGCCTTTGAAAGCGCAGATGCCGTGCGGCATCAATGATTACCGACGTAGCTTTACGGGAACACAGCCGCCTTCTCCACGGCCTGCCATCATAATAAATTCGTCTCCAGCACGCCCCGCAGCACATTTGCTTGTTTTGCGGCTGGACCATCTCCAAGCCACACTGCGCTGTCCCTTCGAATCCGATGGGTCCGCGTGTACACGATGCCCCGGGATGGGGGCCCATACGCTCCGTGATGGTGCTCGCGCCCCTGTTCTTTGCTTTGACGTTTGGTGCGTTATACCAACAGTTCAGTGAGTCGCATTCGTTTCACAAGTTGCTGCACGTCCCTCGCATTGCGCATACAAGGATGTCGTGTGACGACAATTGACACGCGCTGACGTGTCCCGTTCTTTGGCCAGCCTTGCCCACGCCCAATGTACACCCGTAGGTCCCTCTCCGGCGTTCGTGGACTGACGCGGACCACTGATACATGTCCACTACCACCACCACCACCACTATTCCTTTTCCAGATATGACCCACAGACGGGCCTACCCCACCCATCTGAAGCCATGATTCTGTCGTATGCCAAATACCTCTCGGAAGACATTGGATACCGCACGCCCGGCACGCGGGAACATGCAGAGGCGGACGTATGGATGGTGCGCAAGGCAGAAGAAATCAAACAGTTGTGCGAGGAGGCCGTGAACAGGGACAGCGGTCGGAAGCTCGAATGCGAAGTATGGCGGCAGGAAGGCAGCGGGAGCCATCGGTGAGTGTGGGAAGAAGCACCGTCTCGGCCGTCCTCAACCCTGGCGCAGGTTTGACATGATGAATAAGCGGTTGTACAAGACCTATGTGAACCTGTCGAACGTCATCGTCCGGATATCGGACGGTACCGTGCGCGGCAAATCGTCTGCGGTGCTCATCAATGCGCATCTCGACAGTACACTTCCAAGTCCGGGCGCTGCGGACGACGCGCTCGCCGTGGGGGTATTGCTCGAGTGTGCAAGAGTGTTGGTAGAAACGCCGGGGTGGGAGCCGACGTATGCGATCATTTTCCGTACGTCACTCGGAGAGGAAAGATATGCGGATCTGTCTTTTTTGACTCAGATGTGCATTTCGGCAGTGTTCAATAACGCGGAGGAGTCTTTGCAAGACGGCTCCCATTTGTTCTCAACGCAACATACCATCGCACCTACGTCAGTCTCTCTCTCTCCTGCCCTCGTCTTTTGATGATGATCCGCACCTTTCTTTTCTAGCGTGAGGGCGGTCGTAAACTTGGAAGGTGCGTGTATATTTTGTAGTGTGAACATTGCTGATTCGAACGGGTTAGCTGCTGGGACCGCTGGCCGCGATCTGCTCTTTCAAGCTACTTCGGAGGAAATGATCGAGGCGTACTCTCATGTACCCAGGCGCGTTGCATGGCTCCCAGACCGAGCACATCCCTTATGCTTGCATCCCTCAGACCCTACGGGACGATATATGCAAACGAAATCTTCAGTTCAGGGATCCTTTTATCAGAGTGTGTGATTTTGCCTCGACGTCACTTTGTCTAGCTGAAATTTGGACCAGCACCGACTTCAGGCAGTTTGAGCACTACTTGAACGTCACCGGACTAGATGTACGTATTCATGTTACTCCGTGTGTGTTGTGTCCGACGTTCTCGACCGACTTTGACTGTATAGATGGCCGTCGTTGGAAATAGCTACATGTATCACATGCGTGGGGTATGGCTCTTCCGAGTGCTCATTGCCGATGTCTCGACCATGTTTTCACCAGGACTTGGTCGAAAACATACAACCTGGCGTCGCTCAACACATGGCAGAGAATTCACTCGCTCTCTTGCGTTTTCTATCCTCTGATGTATCGCCAGTCCCGCGTCTCGAACACGGCTTTTCCCGCCCACGAACCGTCTTCTTCAGCACCCTCGGCCTTTTTCTAACTTACTCGTTTACGGCAGCAAAGGTCATGTACGTGGCCCTCTTTGGTGCCTCTTTCTATCTCGTTTGGACCACGGGAATCAAACGCGTATGGACGGCGTTGGGGGCGGTGGTATTGGCCCTTATTGGTGCTCTAATCGGTGCAAACGGGATGGCGTTTGTCATGACCAATGTCCTCCACAAGGGTATGAGCTGGTTCAGGGCGGAATATTTTCCGGTCGCTTTGTATGGGCCCGCAGCCGCAGTTGGTACGTGACGAATTGTCCAGTTTTTGGACGATCTGACGTGGCAGGGACCAGGGGTGTTGATCAGTCAAGTCCCTTTTAGCAAGGCTAGGTCCAACACGACGCTCGAAAAGCCCATCTTGGCAGCGTTGTTGCTGTTCCAGTCTGGGCTCGCTGCGGTGGTGCAGTTGTTTAATATCGGTTCCAGCGCTGCCCCGTTCCTCGGGTCGGTGGGCATGTTCGTGGCGCTCGGGTTCGATGCGTGGTTGCTTCGTAGTCGACGAACCGCACACGTGGAGCGCACATCGAAGCAGAATGGCGCGAATGGCGTGAGCAAGGCCATTGCAAGGCGCGTGTTCGATGCCACGGCTCCATCCGAGGTGTCGCTCTGGACGTATGCGATCATGATGCTCGTCCCGCTCGTGATGGGCACCCAGTTGTTGGCTGCGACGCTGGTAGTGTTTGTACCCTTGGTATGTCTCACGCCCTGCGTCACCGATCATCGTATTGGTGCATGAACTATCCATAGACGGGTCGTCTTGGCAAAGATGCGCCGGGCGAGTTTATCATCGCGTCCATTGTCGCTGTGCTCGGGTCGTTCGTGACTTCGTTTGGAGTTGCATTCGTGCACAGGTTTGGGCCCGCGACCCTTCGACGGACGTTGGTCTTCGCCCTGCTGGTACTCGGGGTGGCCATGGCGTTCTTTTACAATCAGGTGCCGTTTGACGAGACGCATCAAAAGAGGTTGTTCGTGGTCCACATGGAAGACGTGAGCCAATTTCATCCGCATGTGAATACAACCTCAATGAGCTTCGGCTGATCGGTTTCGCTCGCGTTGGCAGTTGATCACTCGAGAACAACATTTGCAAATTGCGGCCGCCGACGGTGCGCCAGGATTTAGTGCGCTAGTGCACAGTGTCGCGGACGAGTTTGGCGTGGACGGAGTCCTGCCCAAGGCGATCGTCATGGACGATTACAACAATGACTGGGACACGCTCTACCCATTTTCAGCTGTGCGCAATTCTTGGTTACCCTGTCCGTCGTGCGACCGAAACTGACTTTTTTTGTGTGATATGATAGTTCCTGTCGCCGTACAAGATAGACCTCCCGCTGGGTCCCACTCATGTCGAACCTTCGCCTCCAGAGGAACCGTTCACTGTGACCGCCGTGAACGATACCATCGATAAACAGGCAGGCACGAGAACGCTGACGCTCAAGATTGAGCATCCCGGGATTATCTGGACGGGTAAGCAAGTCGAGGGATGCTTATTCTCGAACCGGGCGGCCAACGTTTTCTTTCCCCTGTTCAGTGATCGTATTTGACGCGTACGTGCTCGACTGGACGCTAGACGACCATCCACCGAGCGAGTTTGCGCGCCACCACATCAAAGAGGCGTCATTTTACGGCACTGACACGTGGACGGTGACCATGACGCTCAAGATTGGGGACGAGGTCAAGGGTAGGCGAGGTAGGGCGACGGAGGGTTTGAAGATTGACTTCGTGGGGATCCGAGAGAAGCGCATGTGGCCTGCTAAGAGGGCCGAGTCGGACGGGAGTCAGGCGATGGCGCTGTTCGAGGCGCTGGACGGGTGGTTCGAGGAACGGACAGGTGGGAGGGTTGACGCAATGTTCATGGGGTGTGTGCGAGGCGAGACGATCATTTAGAGCGCGTAGTCAGAAAAGCCCCCCCTGACTTTCTTTGACAGAAAGAGAAGAGAAAACTAGACGTAGTCTTTTTTGAGCTTGAATTCATTTATTTGCTTGTCATGATCCGTTTGGCGAGTGCGTACTTTTTGCTGGTCCTTTGTTTTACTCGGTCAAACGGAGTCCTGGAATACGACAGTGGTAACAAAACCGTGTTCGACGCGGGGTTATAGCAAGTACCGTTATCTTGTGTGTGACTGGGCAGTGAATGAACGATGCTACAAGTCGACTCTCTTATAACAGATAACCCCTTCAGAGCTCGCTCGTGGTTGAACCACCGACTGAACAGGGTGTGGTATATAGAAAACATAGATAGAAGAGACTTGACGCTACAATTCTTCCCGCTATCCTGAAGTGTGATTTTCGACGGTTCAGGTGTCGGAAGCCTCCAGAGGGGTATCTGTTGTATGGGTCGACTCGTTGACGATACGTAGTTGGGGTCTATTTGGGCCTTGTTGAGTCGATGTCCCCACTGCCAGGTGACTTTTGCCTGACCACCTCTCACTTCCGACTCGTCGGAACAGATGCAGTCCGACCAGCCTGGGTTCCACAGTTTCGACGGTGGGAACCCGGGTGACCCTTCTGCAATCCCTGTCTCGGTACGCGCATGGGAATCAGATCCTAAAGTTTCTTCTGTTCGCCGCCCAGCCGTCCTTCCCGACCAACGATTGTACCATGAGGCCGTCGAGTCCGATGCCATCTTCGAGCTCGATCAAGTCAAGTCGGACGGATCGCTCGAGACCCTGTTGGTCGTCGCGTACATCTGCGAACGGTGCAAATCGTTCAAACAGGCTTGTTCGCGTGCGCGACCAGCCTGCGCGCGCTGTAGGAAGGCCGGGGCGAGATGCGACGTCACTCGAGGAGGCTACGAGAGGCTCTGCCGTCCAAAGTCCAAGAGACCGTCGGGGAGGAAGCGCGACGAGTCAGAGGCAACCGGTTCCACCGCCAAGGCTACGCCAGAGCCTGCCGTGGGCCGCAATCGGGCGCGCGTTGGGCGGGTCGTATCGGCTGGGTCAAAGCGTCTGCTTAGCCCTGGTTCTGACTCTGTGCCCCCACGAAAGAAGACGCAGCCGAGGACGAAGGCGAGCATGCGAAAGGGGAAGGCGCGTCGCGTCGCGGCCATTGTGTCATCAGACGAAGACATGGACACGGAATACTCGGAGGGGTCCGCAGAGGATGTTTCGGTGCGAGTGAGACCGATGAAACCGGCAGTGGTGGAATCGGCTGCCGGGGAACGCGACACGCTAAAATGGACGTTTGTCAACGGGTCGCGTGTGCAAGATAAAATGACTTCCCAGGGAAAAGAACGCATGCACTCTGCTGAGCCGTCTAGCATGCGCGTTCCGCGCCTCTGGACAAAAGTGAGGCTGACATGACGCGTGTGTCAAGTGTCCTGGGCTGATATCGTTTTTAGTCACTCGATGGATTCTTAACAGTATTCCCTCAGCTCGCGAAGGCGACCGCCGGCCTTTCTTGGTTTCAATCCGAGACCCCAATACTCTTGCTTGATACAAACCATACCCGGGGCCATTGGATAAACCCTACAACGCTAAGCGTTGACCTGTGAGCGCTCTCGTCTTATCCTTTTAATCGCGATCTGGTTGATAACGCACGTTGGAGGTTGTGGGATTTTTCCTGTCACGATATTGAGCTCGAAGATATTGTTGATTCGAACGCTGGGGGCGATGCCAGATCACATACATTTCAATCTGTGGTGCATCCCCCCAAAAATACCCCTGATAGTGACTCGGAACTGACGGTAGAACCTTTCTTGGACGGAGTCCATGCATTAACATACACAATATTTAGGATATGGAACTTTCATCTTCACCGCCGCGGTTGTTTTCAACACACTCGGAAATTACTGCGTCGGCGCCTGTCGCGCAGATACCACCTTTGGATCACTCACCACAACACGAACAAGATATCCTCCAGTCTCATGCTGGAAGGAAGAGTCCAGTCGAAAATACTGTACTAGATGATTTGGAGTCGTTCTATCCGACCCCGCGACATCTTTCCCGTTTACCTTCCCCGGAGAAGCCGCCGCCTTCCGACCTTGTGCTTAATGATACCCACCAGACAAATCTCCGACCACGTATTCCCCTCAGCAAACCCCCCGATATCGAAACGCTGCTCAACTCTCAACTGCGCTTTATCCCTATACTGCTTTGGATTGCACGCAATTCCGCACTCGCTCCGTGCAACCTTCCCCCAGAATATTCATATTCCTGCATGGGGCTTTTCTTCGTTTCTGACTTGCGCGTGAGTTGCAGACGTCCCAAGTTTGCTGTTATTGATAGGGGCTGCAGCATTCAGTGGTTCAGTATGAGGATTCCTCTCCTCCTGGAGTCATGCAAGGTCGAGTTTGCTGGAGTGTCACTTTCAATTGGGCTCCGGGAGGCGAAGATGCGTTACTTGATCCTGAAATGACTCCTTTGTCCAATATGGCTTTGGGTTTGGCCCCGCTCGCTACTACCAGGGATCTAATGCATCCCTGGTGGCTTGATCCAGGAGACACCTCACCGCTGACCGACAACACAACCCCCCACCGTCCGAGGGATTTGAGGATGCAAATTTTCAGCTGTTTACCTCTCGATCTTATTGGCGAATTCCACCCAAGCGAAGTGTTTCCGCGAGGATGGTTTTGTAAGTCGTGCGGTATGATCAACATCCAGGAGTTCTTTCGTCACCAAATATGTCAAAGTTCCGCATGCGGGGTAGGCCTACTTGTCCCTACAAGTATGTATGACTGAAGACCAGCAAGTCTAGGCGTGCAAAAGGCGTTTCCCCAGGACAAGCTGATCCCCTTTCAAGTCTGCGGGATACTCATAAATCCGGCGTTCTCATCCAGCCTACTAATAATGTCCCTTCGGTCGCATTTTGCGATCGAACGCTCTGGGACGACGGTATGCAATCATGGAGCTATGGTGTCAAAGATGGTGTGACCGTGTGTCACGTATTCACCGGGAATCAGGAACACCTTCAAGAAGACGCCACCACTCTGCTCGAAAGCGTTCAACGTGATGTTCTCTTGCGCAAGGAAGATCGGTCCAGTAAGCGTCGTGGATGGCTGCATCTTTGTTCTCGGTTTGACGTTTGGGCCCTGGTAAGGCCCTTATTTTATTCATACCACCAGGGTATCACACCCGGGCGACGGATCAGAAACAACGGTGCCAGAGGGTACACCAGATTGCGTTCGTATCGCCTACTACACGCTTTGCGATCTCGTCCACCGATACGGAGAAATGGACAAACCTCGATTTAGCAAGGTGCACCTGCAAGCATGGGTTAACCCGGGATCCAAGAAGGTCGGTTCATCTGTTTGGGAAGTGGCCGATCTGCTTACGCCGATGTCAGGCAAGCGTGCTCCGGGCAAGTAAATCCCCCGTTGCCATTCATTGCCTGGGCTCCGAGGTCGTTTTGAACCTTACTCCAAAAGGGGGATACGCCGACATCGGGGGATCGACCGCACTAGATAAAGGCAAGGCACGCGCTGAAGACGAGGCGCCTTTAGAACCGCGTGCAGGACCCTCGCGTCGACTGGAACCAGATCTTGCAAGCCAAGCGTCGATCACCCCTGGACCTGAGATCAATAAATCGCCGATTGGTCTTGAGGATGCACCCGAGGCCGCAAGTGCGGTGCATCGAAATCGCAGCTCGGACGCTAACGGCGTTGCGATCACTGATTCGGACATTTCACGCTTCGGCCCCGGAACGGAGACGGCATGTCACGAACCCGTCGAATCGAAGCAGGGGCACGTTCATAAAATGAACAAGGTTAACAGGGACAAGAATAAAACCAAGATCTCTATCACGTTGGTGCATGGCGATTGCGTCGTCCTGTTTGGCGACGACTTTGAGGTGAGCGTCACGCCACGATATTCTATCCCGTGCGGCTAAACTGTACCTCCAGTGTCAGATAGTCCGCTACGGGACCACGATCTGTCGGTTTGCATGGCTCCACTTATTCCTCCTTTGACACTGACGAACCGTTTCAGTGGTGATCGGTTTCCCGGAAGAAGCATGAGTGCATATGGAGTATGGGGCACGTCGCCGAGCGTGCTGACTAGTCTAGACCACCGAATCGCTTCTGTACACTCTAATAGCATCTCTGTTGAGTACCGTAAGCTGGAGTCGGCGAGCCAAGTCCGCCGTGGATAGAGCGCCGGGGCAAAGTCCTAAAGCAGCAATCGACGACGTTGCAGCGTCCACGGTTGAACGTTTTACTTGCACCTGGACCTAAAATTTTTGAGCACATGGCTATGGCTGCCTTACTTTCTCCGGATGCCACCAAGGACGCACAGTGGGGGCGAGGTATGTCTCCCGGGTTCCTGAGAGTTCCTCCGCTGAATCGAACTCGAGTGTTGATTTGTGGTGGGACGGATTGGTAACTTCTGTGTGCACCATCTGAGCTGCGCACCCCCTTACTCGTCTATTTTTTTCCTCTTCAGGCCAAAGCTAGGTCGAAAGGAGCGTGGAGGAAAGGGCGAGGGCAATCCCGATGCGTAAGCAAGTGCCATGGCACTCCTTCCAAACCTCGAAAAAAAGAGCCCCAGCGTCCCAAGGCTCACCCAATTTCCCCCGTTTTCTTTTTCCCCCTTCCTACAGACCCGACCTTCTCGAACCGCACATCCTGCGGTCGCTGAGTAACGTCAAGATCACGTCCATCCATGCCTCGTGCTGCGCGTGTCACTTTGTCGCGCTCGACGTCGACGGGACCGCGTGGATGTTTGGCCGGAACGCGCCGTGTGCGCTTGGGGTCGCGGGCGTCGATGCCGTCTCAGAGAACGCACCCAGGCACCTACGCGCTGTGGACTTGGGTGCGGGCAAGGGCGCGCGATTCGTGCACGCCGCGTGCGGGAGGGGCCACGTGTTGTTGGTCGACAGCCTGGGTACGGTTTGGTCGGCCGGGGCGAACAACCTTGGGCAAGTGCGTTTTTGCTCGTCGTTCGCTGCCTCCCTTTTCTCCTCCCCTCCAGTAGTGCATCCGTGATGCTGATAGGGTTTTTACTTTTTCACAGTGCGGGCATCCAGTGGCGCCTCAAATAACTGTGTTCAAACCGATTGACGGACCATATGCGAACGGGGAGCGGCAACGCGTGGTGAAGGCTGGTGCAGGCATCTCTTTTTCCATCGTCTTGACAGAGGACGGAAAAGGTAGGTTCTCGCGCGTGCCGTGTGTCTGGCTTGAAACCAAACTTGCCAAGTATTTTCTTTTGGGAGCGGAGAGAAGGGACAGTTAGGCAATGGAAGGACGGGCGAACATATTACCACCGGAAACAAGACGGCATATGATATCGAAACAGAACCTGGTTGCGTGTTTTAATTTTTTTCTCCGCGCGTACTCATTTCGACTTGCCCAGTACCCGTAAAGGGTTTGGATGATAAGATTGTCACTGACATTGTCTGTGGAGCTCAGCACGGTGTAGCAATCGATGCTCAAGGGTGGGTGGTTCATTCAAATTGGTTATCTTCGTCGCCAAGCAATCTACCAGGGTGGTGTATGTATGGGGTTACAACGGGTACTGTCGACTGGGCCTTGGCAATCAGCAAGACGCCTTGGTCCCAAAGATTGTGCCACAGGTACAGTTACGCCTATGCTTTGTCACCAAATGCTCAGCATGCTTGCTTCCTCAGTTCGCTGGCCCGAACGAGTTGACAATGGGCTCTCAGATCATTGCCGGGCCTACAAACACTGTCATCATCGACAAGCAGCGTATGTATTGGATGGCCGGAAAGGTACGCGATCAAACTGAAGGACCGCATTTTATCTAGTTAACAATTAGCCAGTGGAAAAATAGCGGGGAAGGTAGGCTTAAATGCCGCGTTCTTTCCTGCCCGATCAGCCCACGCTCTGTCAGGGTCGTCTGGGTCGCCATATTCTTCATTCCGATACATACAAGATCTCATGTGCGCCGTCCCTTGATTTCAATGCAGCATTCGCCAAGTAACGTTTTCCCAGGGGGTGCAAGATTTCTCAGGCGAGTTGTGGAGGTGTTACCCACTTTGCATTGAGTACCGAGGACGACGGCAGTGTCATGACAATCGCCTATGGTCAGAATGCTGCTAATGGTATGCCATTTTGCGCTCTTTCTCCGCCCTGGTGTTGACTGTTCCCAGGTGAGCTAGGTTTGGGCGCTGACGAACCCAAAAGTGCGACCAAACCTACTAGGCACCAACCTCTTGTCGGGATTGAAATTTTCAGGTATGCCGTTTGCTCGATGTTGAGGACGAACACAAGACAGGACATATTTCAGCGTGGCAGCTGGACAGCACACCACCCTGTTCCTTGCAAACCCTAACGAAAAATTTTCTGATCTTCCCCGACACCCTGAAGTCGACGCGCCAGAATGTTGCCTCGTTTGCAACAAAGATGACGACGACAATGATGATGATGATGATGACGACGACGACGACAACAACCCTGCACTAGAGTGCGACAAGGTGTGACATTCTCCGCGTATTGGCATCACCAGTGCTTGATCATGCTTTGACAAGTGCGACCACCCTTACCATCTCGGCTGCCTTGACCCCCCCTTGCAGGCTATTCCCGAGGGTGAATGGTTCTGTCCTAAGTGCACGGCCGAGATGGTCGCACTTGCACATTCCTGTTCCGAACCCACTGGCAAGGCCTCAGCAAAGACGGCAACAGTTGACAACAAACCCGGGACAAAACGAAAGGCGTCTTCAGCAGTAGAGCATGGTGGGCTGTGCTTTATTTTTGTCTTTCTCCAGGAATTAACTGACATGCACTTTTCAATCGTGATCAGCGACCAAACGCAAAAAATAATGACGAACTTTGGGACAGCCAAATGACCTGGCGACTGGTTATATAACACATGAGTTATCTTGTCTGAATCGCTGCGATGTGTCGTGTAAAGTTGTAGCGATTCTCTTGGAAAACTGTATGTTATTAATATTTCATCATATTTCCCCATATCCCGTCTTAGATCGTGGGGGATATGAATGAACGCCGGCTTTTCCTGAGTTTAAACCTTAGTCCAACTTCTCTGAGTAAACCATCATCCTCAGGAACGTATGATGTTCACTTCGTACTACCTCCTACTAGTACGGTCGGAGTGCAGAGTGACTAAATCAACTCCCTAAGCAAGCTGGGCGGTACGCTGTGCACTGCTTTCCTCATTGCCACTCACCAACATCCAAGTGGGTGTTGCCAGATGGATAGCAATGGGAATCGGAGGTGAATCGCTCCCAGCTAACAGGTGATGCCGATGGCAACTTCAATGCTGAGACCCCCAAGTACGTGCAATTCGAACAGACGCGATGTGTTCAACGTGACGGTGGTGAGCGTTTGTGCTAGGGCGCTCTTCATGAGGCTTTTACATACGAGATAGGCTCCACTCTTAGGTCGACGTCATTACTTCAGGAAAGGGCCAGCTTCATAGCACCGATCCGATCTTGACCTCTACCGAAAAAAAAACGACGGCCAGCCCTAGAATGGACCCACCGAACAGTTAGAACGACCTGTGCCGTGGGCACATCTCGGGCGGTGTTCTGTTCTGACTTGTACCTGTGGCCATGGCGCGCGTCCTCCCCCTGAAATCGGTTGATGGCCGTCCATCAAGTCGAGTTGCTCCTACAGGATAAAAACGATGACGCTCCCTCCTTCCAACTCTTTCTAGGTATTCCTCGCTCTAACGTGGGCTATGCGTCATCCGTTCTCAAAGTTGTCTGTTCTCGCTGCCGTTGTCTTCTGCGCCACGGCGGGCGCTGTGACACGCAGCGCGGAGCTTGTCCTGAGTAATGCGGTCGTGGCACCGGACGGATTCAGCAGAAAGTAGGTTTCGCGTGTACTATGTCTGCAGGCCGGTAACCTTTTTTTTTCGGAAGTGCCATCGTTGTCAATGGTCAAACTCCCGGAACCCTTCTCGCGGTTAACAAGGTAAGTGGCCTTCTGCGCGTATGTATGTGTCGTGTGAGTGACCATTTTTTGTGCTTGCAGGGTGACCGCCTGGAAATCAATGTCGTGAACCAACTTACGGATGTGGCCATGAATACCAGCTCCTCCGTGGTGCGTTTCTCACGTTGTTTCGCCCAAATGTTTGTCTCGAAAGCTCAAACGCTGAATAAAAAAAGCACTGGCACGGCATATTCCAACGCCATACGAATGCCTTTGACGGTACCTCCTTCGTGACGCAATGTCCCATCGTTCCCGGAGATTCCTTCCTCTATCAATTCAACGTGCAGAATCAATCTGGCACGTTTTGGTATCATTCCCATTACTACCTTCAGTATTGCGACGGTCTTCGTGGTCCGCTCGTGATTTATGATCCTCAGGACCCGTACCGCAACATGTATGATGTCGACAATAGTGCGTTCTCAGCTGTTCTGCGCTTCTCGTCTCAATATATTTATTTGTTGGTAGATGAGACGATCATCACGTTGTTGGATTGGTGAGTCGCCGTTGGGCATGCACACACTTCATCGATTCTTAACACACTGCTAAAGGTATCATGTCCGTGCGTATGATGTTGCAGCTTCTGACAATCCAGACGGCATACTTGTCAATGGAATGGGTCGGTACCCCGGAGGTCCAAACGTGCCTCTGTCTGTCACCAATGTAGTTCAAGGAAAGAGATATCGTATACGGGTGATCAATATGGCGTGCAAGCCACACATCTACTTTTGGATCGAACATCACAACATGACAGTCATCGAGGCCGACGGGCAGGCCGTCCTTCCTTATGCCACAGACCAGATACCTGTTTATGTCGGACAGCGGTACTCGTTCGTTCTGGAAGCGAATCAACCAGTGGACAATTACTGGATACGAGCGCTGCCTGGAAGCTATGTGTCAAACTTTACAGATGGCTTGAACTCGGCGATTCTTAGGTATGTTGGCGCACCTGACGAGGAGCCGAAGAACAGCACGTGGACGCCTACCAACCAGCTCAACGAAGTCGGGCTCCACTCGCGTGACTATCCGGTCGTCCCGGGTCTGCCGTACCCCGGAGGTGCCGACGTGTCCATCAACCTCGTTGGAGTAATGAACAACGAGACTCTAGCGTACTTTATAAACGGTGTCAACTATGCCCCGCCGAAAATGCCAACGCTGCTGCAGATTCTCAGCGGAGCGCAGGGGATTGCGGGGTTGGCCAAGCAAGGCTCGGTGTACACCCTTCCCCCCAACCAGGTTATCGAAGTGTCCCTTCCGACAGAGTTCCTCCCCACGCCGGTATGTGATCTTCTCCCCACCTCCCCATCGTTCCTCTACTGACTGATAATTTGTGGATAGCATCCGTTCCACCTGCACGGTGTAAGCCGTCCTCATTTTTCTCGTGTGCAAAACTGAAGACTCGTGATCTAGCACGCCTTTTACGTCGTAAGGAGCGCCAACTCAACGGCGTACAACTACGTTGACCCAGTCGTGCGCGACACCGTCAATATCGGGTTTACCACAGACAACGTCACCTTCCGGTTCGTGACTGACAACTCGGGACCTTGGTTCCTGCATTGGTGCGTGCTCTTGCGACCTGGACTTGTTGCGTATATCCCCCTGACACGCGTTCGGTTTCTCTTCATGATATAAAAGCCACATCGATTGGCATTTGCAGAGGTGAGTACGGCTGTCGGTCTGCCCATTGTGATCGCTCAATGTGGTCCCGTTTTGTTCGTGTTCAGGGGCATGGCGGTCGTGTTCGCAGAGAACCCAAATGGAACTGCACAGAGCGATCCCGTGGACGGTGCGTCTCTTCTGTCTCCACCGCCATTTCACCCTCGCCCTGATGCACATATCAGACGCATGGAAAGACCTTTGCCCGACGTTCTACAAACACTCTCCCTAACCCCCTCTCTGCAAAATGTGGCAGTTTGGTTGTTTTTTCCCTTAGTTTGTCCAGACATACAAGTTCCACCGTTCTCTAGGCTATCGTGCTTCTAAATCAAATCTCCCTGGTTTCAGGGATATATGTCCATTATAATAGTGATCGTGTGAAAATGTGAAGCGAGATATCAATGAGCGAAGTGAAGTGTGAGCATGCAGGAGACGAGGCAGCGTCTGCAATTCTAGCTTCTCCCCCTGCGGTACGTGTCTTAATCATTCGTTACATTCGTGCTCGGCGCGAGTTGTTTGCTTTAAAGTGTTTTAGCTAATTCAACTCTACATACGTCCATATACAGATGAAACATCATGCGTCGCTCAGCGCTCAACCATCGCATAGGTAACTGGGCACATGCGCCGCGTGCCAAATTGCAAAGTTTCAGCCATGCGGTGGCAATGAGACTTGGGCTTCGTCCTGCACGGTATTTTGTGGGGATTCTCTCAGCACTATTGCGTAATGAACAAGTGCGGCGACAAAAACCTTGAATCCCATCGCACTGCAAAGTGACAAGATGTCCTTATCCCTGGCGTTGTTTTTTTTTAGCGATGTGATGCAGTGTGCGGCTCGGGATCGTCCGAGCAGACACTCATTCAGCAGACTTGACTCATAGCGGAACAAGATGACAAACGGACGCCGTCATTACTCATCGCCCATGACGGTCCGGATATTTCGGCCAGTGTTACGCCGAGTGTCCTTTTGCATCGTGTACGCGAGTGTCATGAAGGCCCCAAGGCAGGTTCCATGGGTACCGCAAACCAAAGGCATGGGCGTGCGTACTCCGGGGGTAAGATGTGGCGCGATGGAGCCCGTGTTCGTCCGAGGTCGATGGATCGCGCGAGAATATCGCCAGCAACTTTTCCATTTCAACAAATCGAGATCGCAAGATTTGGGGGTCGATGCCGACGTGACACGCTCTTCTTTTTCTTGTCAGCCATTCCTATTCTTCCAAGTGCGTAGGGGGGGAACAAGCGGAAAGACGGAAACGGCGATGCTAGTCTGCTGCGCAGCACGCCGGCCGCCGCTGCAGCACTAGGATCCAAGTTACTTCAGGGAAGTGCGGGGTTGATCACGGCCGATAGCCCCATGCGCAAGAGTCTGACGCGCGTGCATGACAGCGCATTGCCATATCCGCTGATTGTGGTACCCCGCGGGGCCCGCGTATTAATAGACTGGATCACGAACGCCAGAGCTCGGCACCACCACGCTCTCTGATGGGTGTTTCCATCGTGTGGCTTGTGGACCTGTACATAGACGTGCTCAGTGAAACCCATAGATCCACTCTTCACATGGGCTCCAAGGGTCCTGCCCAGTAATGTTGACGTTCGCTAGGGGAAAGCGATGACATTGTCGAATAAATCAGGCGTAGTTATGAGACCTATGAAGAACGACGTCACCTCTACCCGCCTTCCAACCGTGCCAACCAGGACATGGCCAAAGATTGATTCCGATCTGCACGCGTGTCAAAAAAGAGGACAGGTATACAGTGTAGAGAGCATGCGATAATACCATCAGGCTCGATTTCGACGCTCCCGCACCCGCTGCTCCTTGAGCGAACTGCTGAGCTTGTGCAGCTGTGCAGTGATGGTAGAGTCTCCGCCTTTCGAGGGCGTGCTCCGTGCTTGAAAATCGATCAAGAACGCGTCTACATGAGACTGTGCGGCCTTGAGGGAGAGCGGTGATGACGCGTTGGCCTGGGCGCGCACCGGCGGACGTGCAGTATCTTGCATGGGAAAAAAGTAATGATCGCGAGAAGAGAACGGAGCTGTAGCGTGACACGTGACTGGAGATCAGGTGATGTTCGAATTATTTTGAGGAAGCCACAAAGGGAAATAGGCAAGTGGCACGACCCATTGAATAGGCATGAAATTTATTTGAGTGCTGTGTACCCGCCTGCGTTCTGCCTCAAAAACCTCGCCATTCCTTCACAACTCTACTGCTTCCATCCGTCCTCACGATGGCCATAAAGATTGCGTCTATGCTGGGCTTGTTGCTCACACACCCCAACGAATTCAGGACGCTCGTCCAGTTTTATCTCTTGCACGAGACCAAGCGGGACATCACCGCACAGCAAGAGCACCCCACCTCGGGATGGGACAGACAAAGCATGCGTCGGTGTTGGGATTTCTTGGACATGACAAGCAGAAGTTTTGCTGCGGTCATCAAGGAGCTCGACGGTGACCTTGCGCGAACGGTGTGTACCCTCGCTCTGGAATATGGGTTGTCTCTTCACGTTTTGCGCCCGCTCACATGCTCGCTTGATAGATTTGCATCTACTATCTTGTACTCCGGGGACTGGATACCATAGAAGACGATATGACTATACTCGACGAGGTCAAGCAGCCCCTTCTACGCTCATTTCACGAAAAGACCGTCACACCTGGTTGGTCCTTCACAGAAAGCGGACCCAAAGAGAAAGACAGACAACTCTTGGTCGAATATGCTACTGTGGTCGAAGAGGTCAACCTTCTTAAGCCAGAGTATGTCCCTCGCGCCAAACATGGAATGACGACAGCTTTGGTGACAAAATGTGAACAGGTACCGGGACGTCATTTTGGACATCTGTGCCAAAATGGAGGTCGGAATGGCGGATTATGCCCACAAGGCTGCGACTACTGGCATGACGTATATTGCGACCGTATCCGAGTACGACTTGTATTGTCATTATGTCGCAGGGCTTGTGGGCGAAGGCCTTACTGCCATCTGGTCAGCTTCTGGAAAAGAAGCTTCATGGCTCCGGGAGGAGCTCGGGCTCTCCAACTCGATGGGGCTTTTACTGCAAAAGACAAATATCATTCGCGACTTCCGCGAAGATGCTGAAGAGCGCCGTTTCTTTTGGCCAAAAGAAATATGGGGTAAATACGGCTTTAATGAGCTGCCGGAGCTGTACCAGAAGGACAATATTGCCCGTGCAACTTGGGTACAAAGCGACATGATTCTAGATGCGCTTCGCCACGCTTGCGACTCACTGGATTATCTCAGGCTCCTCACAAACCAGAGTGTTTTTGTCTTTTGCGCAGTCCCCGCCTGTATGGCTATGGCCACGCTCGCGCTGTGTTTCATGAACCCCCAAATGTTTGAGCGGAATATCAAGATCCGAAAGGCTGAAGCTGCTAGGGTACGTGGCGCACCCTTGTCTTTACGCACCGAAGACTGATCAGACTAACCGCAACAGTTGATCATGCGATCCACAAACCTACGTGAAGTAGCACTTATCTTTCGGGAATACGCACACGTGATACATCACAAGTCGAAACCGCAGGATCCGAACTTCATGCGAATCTCCGTCATGTGTGGTAAAGTGAATCCGTCCATCGTGTTGGGTGGTCCAAGGAACTTACATATGCCCTTCAGATTGAGACATGGCTCGAACTAAACTATCCTTCGTTTGTCATTCTGGAACCGAATGGCGTCACGTACGACCCCGAAGACAAACGGACAGCCGTATTTAAGCTGGAAGAAAAGCGTGCTCATGCCAAGGCCTACCCAAGGGCGGCGCCACCACCACCCGAACAATTCCCATGGGAACTGGTAGCATACGTTGGTGGTGGGTTTGGGGTGGTCATCCTCTTGAGTGTGGGTATTGTGTATACCGTTTTGAAGGTGTATGGGTAGTGCGTTGGTGGTGGCCCTGGTTGAGTGGGCATGTTGCACACGGCTCGCAGATGGACCATGCATGTATCGTATATTTTGCTTACACTCTAATTCACGCATGTTTTTGCACTCTCAAAATCTGCTGACTACCCAACGACGTGGATACATCATGCTAGCCTAGTAAACAAAAGCGTAAGCGATCCAAATCGGACCACTGAGGACTGGAGCGCTGACTTGCTGTAAAAGCAGCAATGCTAGGCTATTCGGCGGAATTGTGCAGCGGAACGCATGTTAAGCGTCACCGTCTGTCGTACATACGCTAGTGACGATGCTAGGCGCATCTGCAAAGCAGACGTGTAACGTTATCGCTTGACGACTCTCCAGGAGCTGATTGGTTTAGCAGCGTTATTTTCACACCAGCCGAGCAGAAGGGCGAAAGCCATTCCTGCCTAGTTTTGTTTTGCTGATTCGCACTTGTGGTCCGCACGTGGATATTTTAAGAGTTGCACACAAACTATGAAAGAGCCTATTTTATTGAGTGTGGGCGCGAGAGTGGGCGACGGATCGTCGCCTGGCCAGGCGCTCGGAGCCGCTTGGTACGGAAGCTTTTTTTTTCTACTTCGAAACGTCGAAAGCGGCAAGGTCCAGTCCGTTCGGTTATGATCCCGCGTTAGCCACCAGCCGTGTTTGGTCGCGCCTCGGAAAACTCCGATGTGACCGAAACATAGCCGCAACAGCCCAGAACGTACGTCCTAGTAACGAAACTGGTTGGACGTGACGAGTCCCTACTGGACGGTCCAGAAAAGTCGTGGAATGAGTCTGATTGTTTATTTATCAAAAAAAAAAAAAGACATGGCAACACTGGAGCGCTCGTTTGGTAATATTGAGGGACCATCCCGGTTCAGGAGAGGGAGAGGGAGAGAAAACTCGGTTGTGGTTTGTGAGGCACACATGAGAGGGTGAGAATGTTGGCGGAGCCGTCGCACCGAGGCGGGGATGCCCCACTGGCAGTCTCGCGTACGACAAGAAGAGGGGCCGATCGGAGGTTAGTCTAAGAGGGGGTGCTAGCTCAGAAGCTAGTCGGCGCAGACATGCAACCTATCGTCCGTTGATAGCCAGGATGCAAGGTGTTCCCTGCATTGGTAGGCAGGGTGGGTGTTGCCTGACAGTTCTCGCTTGAAGCAGGTGACAGCGATTCGAGATGGCGGTCGGAGAACATCCTGACAGGTGCGGGACAGGTCTGAGAGTGGAGGACCCTGGGATTGACGTTATGCCGTTTGTGCGCCCGTCAGAGCCTCAGAGGCTGAGCCGAGTGGCCCAAACGGGGGAAAACTCGGCACTCGGTTGTGACATGTGACATGTGACAGTCGGCGGCT
Organism: Boletellus aff. lepidospora; assembly: GCA_038094175.1. Lineage (NCBI taxonomy): Eukaryota > Fungi > Basidiomycota > Agaricomycetes > Boletales > Boletaceae > Boletellus > Boletellus aff. lepidospora. The sequence continues at coordinate 20,899 of JBBPTT010000314.1, forward strand.
TTTTCCAACAGACTCAGCCGTGCTTGAATAGACTGCTGGCACCGGCGATGACATGGAGGCAGCTGAACTCGCCCCTTTGAAACGCACTCCTGCCGTCTCGGAACGAGCGATTCGTTCGATTTGACGCCTCCCCTCCCAGCCAAGAAAAAACTTTTTATTCGTACATCGTTTGTTATTTTTTTTTCTTCTGCCGCCCACCTTCTGTCCTTTGTTGTGATCGCCTCAGCGACTTCCGACGCAAAGATGTCGGCCCAGTCACAGCACAACGCTGAGGCTGTGGCACTCAAGGTCATCATCTTTGCCTGTAAGCATGTGTATCTGTCTCGAGTATCGGCTTTCTCAATCGTCGTGTTCTTTAGCAACATCACTCGGATGTATGATCGTAGATTTCCTCTGGCTGATCCATCGTGAAATCAAGTATGTATGGCCGTACGTCGTTTCATTTCTGGCAAGGTGCATACTGGTAGACATGTCATTCCAGTCGTATCCGTACGTCCTACAAAGCGCGGATCTTCGTGCTCAATAGATACGTCGGCCTGGCCTTTCAAATGTGTGTGCTCTCGCTCCTCCACGTACCGGTATTTTCTGATGATATTCGGCACCCTGTTTGCAACGCCTCGTCTAGATTCAACGTCTACTTTGTTGCGCGCATGTATCTCGGCATACCCACCACCCCTGCGGGATGTGAGCTCTGGTTTTGGTTCCAGGCCGTCGTCGTCCAGTTTCTACTGTTCTTCCTAGAATATCTGCTTACGCACCGTGGTACGTACTTTCTCCGTTTGTGTCTTCTACAGTGATGCACTGACGCCCAGCGTCTAGTATACGCCCTCTTCCTACAAAGCCGACCCATTATGTTCGTTCTAATCGCGTTCATTCTTGCTCAAGTGGCGTCAATGGGCGTCAGCGCGCGATATGTGATACCTAACAATCGACACACGGATACGTGTTTGATAGTGAAGAGCAACCCCGGCGTTGCGTTCTTTAGGTACGTCCTCTTTTTTTCCGCACGTGCGTACGCGATCTGTTGTCTGAGTTGTGGGTACGGTAGTGCGACGACGATGACGGTCCACATAGCAATACTCTTTCTGACGTTTTGGAGATATCTGTGGTTACCTGCAAAGTGGACGCAAGGGGGTCTCGGGTTGGTCGTCTTCCGGGATTCAGCATGTTCGTTGTGTGCAGTGTCTGGTTCGTATCTGGTCCTTTTTTCGTTCTTACCCAGCTTTGTCTAATTGGCACGACACTCGATTAGTGATGATGTTCTTCTTGACCCTCTGTTCGCTCGAAGTGATTAAGCCTCTCGCGACCGGGAATACGACGTACTAGTGTGTACCGCGCTCGACAGTGTGGCACCCTTGTCTCTGACCTTTTGTGGTGCAGCCCATTGGTATGCGTGCTATGGATATCTGTGGGTCATCATAGTTCATCATACTTGACCTCCAATTGGGTGATGTACTGGTACAGATTGGCAGAATTATCGTGAATCACGAGGAAGTACAAATGAAAGCAGGCGGGAAGTCGGACGGCGAATTTTGGAGAGAAGCATTGCAGCTGACGACGCGGATCGAGCTCGGCGAAAACACATTGACAGAACAACACCTACCAGTCCCTTCCAGCGACTCGAGCGTGGTCGACGAACTCTGCTGCACTTGCCATCATGTCCATATCCCCCACAATCGCGACCGCCGCCGGTGCGGCAAGGAGACCGTTTCGGACCATTTGCGTGCGTCGTCATGATCTGGGCATACTTGTGTTTTCTTCCTGTTGTCTCTGTCTTTGCATCACCGTTACGGTAACACCTCGTCATTAATAATCTTGTCCTCGTCATCAAGTGTGTACCCTTACTATCTCTCTGCCTTCGGTTGTCGGCAGCACATATAGCATATATACGCTCAGCGTAGATTGTCTTAGCAACACGCTCATTACCTTCCGTGTCGGTCTGGGCTTGGATGTGTGTAGATCATCGACCAAGAGCGTGAGGTAACTGAAACGGCCAGGATAGTGGTGGCACTCGGACGGCCACAGGCTCTGCCATGAAGAATGAATTGCGTCGGGCAGGGTAATAGGCGTTGGATGTGGAGCCACTGTGACGACGGAGTAGGCCCGTGAGCAGGTTGACCGGTGCAATCTGATTGGATCTACGTTGAGTCTGGTAGGTAGGCGTGGCCTCAAAGTCAAAGCACGCTCCCTCGACATAAGAGTTGGTCTTGTGCATATACGCAAACTGAATTGCGTCGTCCGTGGGTGGCGAGTTGTTGTTTTAGGCTCTTACCAGGCCACTCCGTCAGAGAGCAAGGAACCCCGACCGTCCGTAGGGTCCGAGAAGTGGGTCCTGAAGTTTGCATTAAGCCTAATAAGGTGTTGGTCATAAGCACAACTCGGAGCGAATCATTTGCAAAGGCCAATCGGTGGTTCGTGTTACCTCGAGTCAACACCCTCAAACGTTCCTCATAGGGCAGTGCATGGGTGCCGACCTATTGTCATTGTATCACGACGAACGGGTAGCGAGGTGAGTATTTGCCTCCTGGCTCGGGCACGGACATTTTGATAATGCGCACACAGGTGTCTTGGTGTCGTTGGCTACACTTGTCTGGTGTATGATTACACCCTGACTCTGGAAGCGGAGGTGCGTCGAGTTCACCATCGTCGCGTGAATTTATCAAAGTAACCTATAACATGCATAGGTTACGTTCATCTGGCAAGCTCCGTGGACACCCACCAAAGCATTCTTTATTTTCAATCGATATGGGAACCTCATTCTTCAGACGGTTGTGCAGTGCGTCAATTTGAAGCTGGTAGCAGTGGCAGAACGTACAGCAGAGGTGCGATCGACAGTCAAACACTTCATATATTTCCTTACACTATCTAAATTAACAGCACTGTGGTTTGTCCAACACGTTTATTGCAACGTATGTGATTTTCTCCATGGAATCTATTCATGGTGAGTGAATTCCAAGTTATATTGGTCAGGCCTGTCTCAACGTTTATACAGTCCTTGTTCTTTTACGGGCTTGGGCAATATGGGGATGCAAGAGATGGGCAGCAGCGATGCTTATGGGAAGCTATGGCATTTATTTGTTACTTTTTCTGATCAAAGCAGCCTTCGGTCTCGCAGCTATCTTTGGTGAGGGGTTCGTTCTCATTGCTTGCCCTGCCCTTATTTGCTAGCTCGCACATACAAGTATGCAGATCTCCCTGAGGTTTGCGTGTTGGTACTTCCACCAAGTTGTACGTGTCTTACCCTTTGCTATGGAAGGTCCATCTCATCGTTGTTGGCTAACATTTTAGCAAGCCCGGTATGTTTTTTTTTCGTTGTAACCCAAATCCTTCCAGTTGGCTTACCAACTTGACTCAGTGGATGATGGCCCTCGCAAAGTATATTCGTTAACAGCGGGAGGCATCTTCACCTCTGACTATTTTTGACTTTAAATAGCGCGTGTCATGATACCTTGGTCTTTGTGACTACAATGGTTTCTCTTCGGCGACATTCGAGAACATCACGGAATCTTTATCCAACTTCTCTGCTCTTTCTACTTGTTCGTGATGGTAAGCCATGTCATTTCGCAACTCAAACAGGCATTCACTATTGCGATGTGAAATATAGCCATCATATTTTATGTCGCCGGCATATTCTACGACATTATCAATGGTCTGACTTGGTGAGCTGTTTGCCTAATATCAAACCACTCTTCGTACAAAACATCTATACTCACATAATCGTGAAGGACTAGGTATTCATCCGTACGTCAATCATTCTCTAGAGACCAGCCATTTGTCGTAAACTCTCATGTTGTCCACTTCAGACTCCTATGGTCACGCTGGGCCTGACGTGAGCAGCAATGCATGATCACTATTTCCCTTTACGATGTTGTCTCCACACAGATTTACCTTGAATTTCCTTTCCATCGCTGGTCAGCGACTGGTGCTCAACCTCCGCGGATTTACAATTCGGACGTACGGGTCACGTTCACTGAGTGCGGAGGTAGACAGGCAGCTTGGAATGTTCAGTGAGATGTCCCCCGCCCGTTTGGAACGATGGCCACCAGCGGCCCTGAGCACAAGTCAATGCAACCATTTTCAAGGCGAGAACCCAACAGCAGAGGAAAAGAGTCACGTTAAACTGGGCGTTACGGACGATGGGGTAAAGTCAGTAGGTGCTACAGTCCGGGACGACGACACTGTGTAATAACTCGGCTGGTTAGTATGTACATCCTATTTACCATATTCGGTCATGTTGCTTGCGTCCATCTCGGTCTTGATATCAGCCGGGCTATGTTCGATGGCTGCACCTCCAATCCCGCCCAATCAATGGAACAGCCTCCAGAGCATCTTTTCGGTCGGTCATGACAGGCCCGCAGGTCTCCCATCCCCGAATCCGACGCGCTCCTTTTGGGCGTATTCCTCTCCAGATGCCAATCCACTAGCGCGCGAAGGCAGCACGGGCCCGTTGACGGTCGACGCAGACGTATGCATCATTGGCTCAGGCTTCACAGGCATTGGCGTCGCATACCATCTGTCCGAGGCAACTACCACGGACGTCAAGCTCCAGTCACCACTCAAGGTGGTCATTCTCGAGGCGAGGGACTTTTGTAGGTCAATGCCATCGTCCGTCCCGTCTCACCTAGCTGACTGCCGTTAGGCACGGGAGCGACCGGTTGAGCATCTAACCACTGATCTCCATCGCAAACGTGAGGGTCTCACTCATCCACCTTAGGTCGGAATGGCGGCCACCTTACCCCCGCCGCTTTCTCTGGTTTCGACGCCCGTGTCTCCAAGTATGGACCTGAGGAAGCCAGGCGGTCGTACGCCCTGGAAGCACATACCACCTCATCCCTCCTACGTATCGTTCGAGAGAATAGATGGGACAACGTCGATCTTATACATGGCAACCACATCGATCTATTGTCCACGGAAGAAGAAATCGAAAGAATGCAGCGTGACATCGAGGCGGCCGAGCGGGCAAGATGGCCCTTGGACGGCGTCGTCACATTGTCCAAGGAGGTCGTTGAAACGGTATGTTCACTCGTTGGCACCCTACTTTCGATGTCCGATTGGATCACGATGTCAGACATTCGGGGCACATTATCCGGGTTTCAAGATCCCGGGATACAACTTCTGGCCGCTCAAGCTCGTCACGAAGTTGTTTGAGCGGGCCAAGAGCCGTGTGGGTGCGCGCTTTCAGCTCATGTTGCACACCCGCACACCTGTCACGGCAATCGAACACACTGCGGTGCGCGGAGCGTTGACGAACGCGACGCGCGCATACACCCTATCGACACCCCGAGGAACGATTGGCTGCTCGCGGGTCGTGCACGCTACGAACGCCTATGCATCTCATCTTCTTCCTTTCTTAACGGGCCAGCATGGCATCGTGCCTGTTCGCGGACAGGTCCTCGCGACGCGCGCGTCCGTTGGCACAGACGAGATCAAGACAAACGGTTGGAAGATCAGCAAGGTATGTCCGCAAATTGATCTTCCTCTTTGCATGGGCAACTGACTTGACACGCTGGTTCCCTTCATGCAGCCTTGGGACTACTACTGGTTCCCACGCCCGGTCAAGACGGCGGATGAGCGACCGTTAATCATCCTCGGCGGTGGGCGTGGGGCCGCCAAGTCTGCTTCTGAGGCCTACATTGATGACGACAGTACATGTGATCCCGCGGTCGGGAAAACCCTCCGGGAGTTTTTACCTGCGATGTTCGAGGGCAAGTATGAACACGGACAAGAGCCCGAGATGGAATGGGTGTGTTCGTTTCTGGCGGGTCACCTATTCGATTGTAGATCTGATCGCTCGATCACACACGCTTTTTAGACTGGTATCATGGGCTACACGGCTATCGAAGACCCGTTTGTATGTTTGTTTAGTCGTCTCCTCGTTCGAGGTGTAGGCGTTCAAGCTCACAGGCCATGAAACGCCCCCAGGTCGGACCTGTCGACAAGTTGCCTGCTGCACGTGGGACCGACGTGGGGCAGTACACGGGCCAGTTTATCGCTGCTGGTTATTCGGGCCACGGGATGCCCCGTGCCTTCGGATGGTATCAGGCCCTTTGTATTTCTATGCCGTCTAAGCTGATGTCTCCCCCCTCAACTATTTGCTCTCAGTGCCGAAGTGATCGCACAAATGATCGTGGCAGAATTGGCGGGTAAAAAATGGACTCAACCCGAGTGGCTTCCAACGCGATACCTTACATGGGCAGAACGCGGGGAAGCGGTGTGCAATTGATGCGTTGTTTCAGGGTAGGGGTGGTCGTTACACCATTCAAAGGTCTTCTGACCTTGCCATTGCTGCCCAGGTGACAAGTCCCGCCAAGCTTTCCTCTCGCTCCCTCACCACACGGCCCACGAATAACAGTATCGTCGTGGACTCGGAGTGATATCAACCTTCAATATTTTATGCTTGTGGTTAGGTGGCCTAGATGCACATCCCAAGTTTAGTGTTTTGTGCGCAAACATTTCCAGTGATGCTTGTCTAAATTGTATTCTCGGACCAAGCCGGCTTTAGATGCCACAATGGATGGCGTTGTCCACGGCATTGACGAGTGCGTCGTACATGACGCTTAGAGTCTGGTCACATGACCGATGAAGACGAGTCTGTGGCTGTGTTCGTCAACTTGATCGGTTTCGGTCGTATAGAATTTGAGTGTACGTGTGAATAGCGACCAGTCACGGACTGGTCGTAGCTAGTCTTCACGAACTACAGACAGTACATAACAACATGTATTATCACTCAATGTGCTCTGACTCATAGGTGATTACATGACCTAGTTTCTTCAAAAGCAGCATAGACACCGCACTCCTTTGACGGAGCTAGGTCAATCTTGTGAGGGTCTGAGTGTTCCTGCCCACCAAGCGCCAGATTGGATTGGAAACGAAGCTGAAGAAGATGTAGGAACGGCTATTTCAGACTGCCCGGGAGTGTGCAGGAAGCGCAGTACTTGGGAACAGAAAACAGTACGTGAAAAGGCAAAAATGTGCAGATGCACATGGAGACAGAGTCGAGTCAAAGCTCGAGGTCTGCACCGGGTTCAAGCTTGGATCTCAGGAATAGTATGGTCACATATCGAATACGGCACACCACGGAGGTCTGCAAACCAAGGATTCCTCCCAAAGTTTCGAGTACAAAGTTGTTCGGTGCAAGTTGCGCCTGACTCACGGACTACAGGTATCCTGAGATGCTGGCATCTACGATTAACGACGTTTTGGGCTACTATGACCCAAGTGAGACCATTGGGCTAGTATCTGTATTTAGACAAATCTTTTATTGCGGGTCCGATGAGACGGTGTTGGTCGAAAGGTACAAGGTACCCGGGTCCGTGCGGCTTCGGTTCTGAGTTATCCAGTGAGTTGTAAGTTAACTTGAAGTTGCCTGGCAAGGTTAATCGCTGATTATAAATCTCCCAAGATCATGTTGACAACCATCTGTTTGAACCTTACCACCGCTCCAGCATGTCTAGGTTTGTTCGCGCTTCCAAGTATCGGTATGTCCTCATTTCGCTCACCTGCACACGTCTTCACATCTCTCGCTTTCCCAGCCATGTCTTTGGACAGGTGGCCAAGAAGGAACACGGCTACGATAACGTCAAGGTCCTGTCCAGTGCATGGGACACTAATCTCATCGCCGCATCCGCAGTACGTGTCATTCACTCCAACAGTGGCCGTCTTGATAGATCGTTGTGCAGCGTTACATCAGTATCAACTGGTCTGCATCCGGCGGGGGTGCTTTTGCCATCCTTCCTCTCCCCTCTCCGTTTGGGCCATCTACGCATGATGTCCCTTCCAAGCTCCCCGACATCATTCCCCTCGCCCGCACACACACGGCGGCTGTTCTTGATACTGCCTGGTCGCCTGCAAACGACGCCTTAGTTGCTTCTGTCTCCGAAGATGGTACTTCTCTCCTTTGGAAGGTCTCCGACTCCCTCTTTGAGGGCTGGTCCTCGGACACTTGGGAGCCGCAGGACCTGGATCCCGTCGCGAGGGTCGATGTTAGCCCCAAAAAGGTGGGTCAGGTCCTTTGGCACCCAACTGCCGCCAATGTTCTTGCGACTGTTTCTGGAGACCACCTCATCAAGCTTTGGGATCTTGCCGATCCATCGCGTCCTCGCTCTACCCTCGCTGGCCATGGGGATACCATCCAGTCCGTTGCATTCAATACAACGGGCACCGCTCTCGCCACCACATGCAGAGACAAGAAACTTCGTCTTTTTGATCCTCGTACTGGTGCGGAACCCGTCCGTGTCACGGAAGGCCATGGCGGCATCAAGGGAACTAGAGTGGTCTGGATGGGAGAATACGATCGCCTCGCAACGACTGGTTTCAGTAAGATGAGCGATCGTCAACTTAGCGTTTGGGAGACTGGGGCACTTGGAAACGTTAAAACCCTTACCATCGACCAGAGTGCTGGAGTTATCATGCCATTCTGGAGCGACAACGGAATACTGTTCCTCGGTGTGTTTGCTTGTTCCTACCGCTCGCAATATGTTTGCTGATCGCTTCCGCAATAGCTGGGAAAGGGTTCGTGTTTTGCTGTCGACGCCTGGTTTGTCGCTGAACTATTGTTCAACAGAGATGGTAATATCCGATATTATGAGTATGAATCTGACTCGCTGTACGCCCTCGCGGAGCACTCTACTTCGAACCCTCAGCGTGGCATGTGCTTCCTTCCTAGGCGTGCACTGGAAGTTTCGGAATGTGAAATTGCAAGAGCATTCAAGGTCACCAGCGGTGGAGTGGAACCAATCTCATTCATCGTTCCTCGCAGGGTGAGCATCTAGTTGGGTGGAGCTTTGTCACATGGCACCTAAGCTGGCATGTGTCACCGCACACAGGCCGATTCATTCCAATCAGATATCTACCCTCCTGCGGCGTCTTCGGAGCCCTCACTGACTGCTGC